>JAQFYM010000524.1:0-61700 GCA_034694785.1 Agrenia bidenticulata | reverse complement strand
GGTTGACGAGAAGAACTCAGGGAGTTGGCGGCAAAATTCGAAAGTGGGCGGTAAACAAGTGGGTGGTAAACAAGTGGTCGGTAAAAAAGTGGGCTGAAACAAGTGGGCGGTAAACAAGTGGGCGGTAAAAAAGTGGGCGGTAAAAAAGTGGGCGGTAAACAAGTGGGCGGTAAACAAGTGGGCGGTGGGCGGTAAGGGGTCTTGCCCGTTAAGTTGACACTGACAAGTGACAATAGACGTATATGAAACGAAAGTGAAATGAAAATTAAATTCATAAGCTGCGCCACAAAGTTTTCAATTACATTACAGCCTTGCACGAATGGCCCATTGATTTTCTACAAAATTAGTTTTAGTATAAGTTTTAGTGTCGGAAATTAACTTACACTGCTTACAATTAGTTAAATGATCTACAAACTAGTAAGTTTCTCCGAGTTATGAAAACGTACGACGAGGGACAATACTTTTATGTTTCATTGTGTAATAAACAAAGACGGGATTGATTAAAAACCTAAATCAATACTGTCATATCGATAAGACTAGGAAACACATTCCTGCGTATTATAGGTTGGAGCAGAGAACTGAGAGAACACATAATTTTCAGCATTTACCCAGCTAATGTAAATACCATTAACAGTTGGGAATTACTTTTCATTTCACTGAAAATGTCAATGGTTGATAATTATAATGGGCGATGGTAGGAACGATCGTTGTTTACGAGGGAACGCGTCGTAGTTTCATTAATCAAACAATGTATGAAAATTCATTAAGTGTTTGGGGATGACGATCAATTAAGTAATCATGGAAGCTTTTGACTAGTAAATATTTTATGTGTCTGTTTTATTTTAATTTCTAGTGCATCTACGGGTGCTATGTCCATTCGGCAATTCTACCCACCTTTCACCGGAGATGCTATTGGTTACTACAGGTGAGTCTCTACTGTTCACAGCTTTAACAATGTAGGCTTATAGAACCCCCTTTTTTGAAATTTTAATTTTAAATTCCTAACTTCAAATATAGTATGAAGAAATTGGAATGAACAAAATCCGTTTAAATCGACTAAAATGTTAGGAAAAGTAACTTAGGTAAATGTACTTTCTTAAAAATATAAACCTATGCGAGATTATGTGGTAATAAACATCAATTAAGCTAATCGATGAGTATATCGTGTGCTCAAAGCATATATTAATCATAGGTCCCCTTGTGCCTAAAATCTCTTTTTGTTGTCGTAAGTAGCTGGGTAATAAATAATTTCTTATCATCAAAGCCCAACCACCTTCACCTCAATTCCTATATCCCAACGATCACGAGCCTAAGAGTCCAGAGTCAACAGCATTAAGGAAATCCCTCGAAACCTGCAGATTACAGGGTTATTACTAGGTTATACATAAAGCGTCTTTGGATGCCCACGAGTCCATGGTAAAGTGAAAGCATTGTATAGCTCAGTCCATTGTTCTATGAAGGAAGTTAGCCAAGTGTGGAGACCGATGTGAAGTCTAGTTAAATGAAACTGAACCCCAACTAACCCAGCATTGAACATTATAAACTAAGTAGGTAGTCTAGGCCTCTAGGGATGGGTTCAATGTGAAATGGGGCACAAATGACAGGGAATAAATTCTCCCTCCGGTTTATGAAAAGACTTCAAAGGCTCTTCTGAATGCGGACCTTACTTACCCTTCAGTAGATCCATTTGTCAACACTTTTTAAAACTTTCCCTTCAATCTCCTTCCTATCCCGTACAACAGTCTCCGCCTCAGTTCCAGAAATCAATCAATTCCACCCTTTTTGCAAATAGAAAGAGAGAAAAAATTGACAAAGTTCCCCCTGATTTCCATCATATTGATTCCATCTATGGATGTTTGTATAAGGGTTCTTGAACATTTAAGTAGTCTTCTGTATTTCCACAGAATCCGGACATCGTGCTCGTCCACTACCTCAATGTTCCTTATCCAGATGACAACAAGCTGATAATCACCTCCAACGTGTCCATGTGGGGTGACAAGAAAGAGTGGACTAAGGAGGAGTTGATCTCACAACTGAAACCTATGTGTAAGATTGTCTTTTCAATCCTATTCTTGGTCGTGTGTCAATATTTCCTTTAACCCTTTGTCCCCCTCCGGAAACTCTTCCAATCTCCATGTAACCCAATCTCATCATCATCTGACTAAGAAATACTCAAACATTTCCTGGCTTACAATAATAGAAATTTCCATTAAGTAAACTGATATTAAAATACCCAGCTGGTAAACTAGCATTTAAATGTCTCCAATGTCTCAGTCTAAAACTCTAAGTCTATTTAGCTACTTGGTAGAAATACTTTGAGCCTGAGAAAGTCGAATCCTCTCTCAGTTTGATAGGACTAAGTCGTTGAAGAGTTGTTGTAGAATGGAGAATGGAATAGAAGCGTGATCCAGAATCAAATAGTCTGATCCCTTCATCAGACATTTTGTGGCTCAATTCATCTTACTTTATCGAGTGGATAATTCAGTTTCTTTCACAAAGGGGAAGTAAAAGTAGGAGAAATAGCAGATGGGCCGAGATACAAGTTATAACTACTTACTCCCATATACTAAACTTCCCTCTATAATGTAACATAACAGTGTGTCGGAAATCGACGGACTCTTCTCTCTTGCCCTGGTCTCTGGAATTGTAGATCTCTGAACCGAATACGGTGTATTCGTTGGTCGACCTGACTAGAACAAGAGAGAAGGATGTCAGCCTATATTTATATACTTTTGGGTCCGTGTCCTTCGTCTTTACTTAACTCTTTGGCTCCCCACAAGTCCAACGTCCAGTCTAGAAAGACCCAACACTCACGTTCTTCCACTTGGTCTCTCCTTTTTTCGAGAGTTGGGGAAAGAGGAAAGGGAGAGAAACAACAATTCTTTTAATAGGAAGGGAATCTATTTGTTCTGGGGTGAAGTGGAGTATATGGTAAATGGATGTATCTCTAAGGAAGAAGGGGCAGGAAATAAGACATTTTATAAAAGACAGTGGCATCTTCCACTCTTTTACTGAGCGAAACTGTGGAGAAAATAAACTACAACTTGTATAGCATGGGACTTAGGGACTATCCCCTCCGCTTCCTTTATACTTCCTTTTATATCACAAGTAAGAAAGGAGCGGAGTCAAGAAGTTCACGTTTTGCCTTGACAAGACTACATGGGATTTTTTATGATCTCGTTCCACCACCACCCCTGAAAGTGCCTATGACTTTGAGATAGGCCGCAGCGAGTAGTTGCAAAGATGTATCCAGGCATATCCAGGGTTCCAGATCGCTTGTGCGGGTTATGAGTCGGGATATGGTAGATCGGTCCAAGTTCCATTCTGAATGTTGTGCCATTTGAGTCAGTCAGTCTTTACGATGAAAAAAAGTGAAGAATAATGCAATTCTTTCTAATACTCCGTGACTTCCTTGTGCCCATTGTCCTTGTCCCCATCCGTCCTACTCTCCTAGTCCAAGTCAAGACAAGTTTCGAGGCTTGAGGCTCAAGCCAACTCGTATGAAAATTTATGACTGTAATAAAATACATATAAAAGTATATTTATATAAATTCGTGTATGTTTATATATTGATCTAGTTTTCAGTGAAGAGGAGCCTGATCTCAATAACGAGCTGGAGCTATCGGTAAGTCAGTCTTGAGTTCTTGAGTCTATTGGTTTGGGAGGTGTCACCTTATTTAGATGTGTGTGCCTATATACATGTTCTGAAATGTATAGGTTGATAAAGGTAGATAGGGAAAGTCCTGTGCCAATGCAATCCAATGCCAAACTCTCACTTTCTCTGAGGCACTTCAATTCTCAATCCATCTTGTCTAAATCATCACTGTCAATTTCACACTTGCCAACCGGGGCAAAGAGGCTACCTCACTACACATTGAACTAGACAGGTTGAGCATTTGTAGATCCTTATTCGTGCATTTTGTCAAATTCATTTTTATTACTTGGAACCTCTTGCAAATTTCTTGTTAGTTGACAATACAGATTTAGCCCAAAACAACAGCAAGTGGGGAGAAGTAGAAGACAGTCTAAAATATTCTCTAAGATAACTACAGAACGGGCTCAATTTTTGCAATTTTGATGAGAAACTACTTTGAGTTTACGAGGCTTTACGAAGTTAGTGTATGTAATATAGTGAGTATGGAGACTGGGAGATGAGTTTTTGTATTGAGGCTAAGTCACCTGAGAAAAAACGAAGCCATTTTCAGAGATTGACTTTCACCTTCTTTCTACATTTACAAATGGATGGGAAAATCACGGGTTGACGGGTGAACTGTGGAAGTAGGAATATATAATATGTCCTAGGACTTTTGGAAAATTATTCATGCTATCCCAGAGTGTATTGCTGACGCATGGAGAGATCAAGGACAGTCAAAGTCCCAGAGGAATTGAAAATGTTTTAGACAAATCAAACAGACCTGTACTGACTACAGAAATTGGTAACTGTCGACGCTAACTAGTAATAAGAAAAAAGTTATCCAGGACGATTTAATACTACCCTAGATAGATAAGCTTTAGAGAAAAATGGGGAGTCGAAAAAGCCTGAAACACACTAGGCTCGTATTCTCCATTTGCACTTTTCTCATGAAGCAACCAATTTTGCCAAGGATGGTTGCTCTAGGATTGATGATTGATTGTGAGTTTGGAGAGTAGATGGGAAAAGATGAGTTTCAAATCTGGGGTTTCGATATAATATTTTCGTACCGTATAGTGAAGGAAGGAAGATAGTTTGAATTTCTCCCTTAACCACATAAAGTAGGGATGGAGGAGAGAGTAGATGGGCTGGGGATATGTTTTGAAGGTATATAAGGACAAGCCACAAGAGCCACAAAAGGATGTTCATCTACCTAAAGTTTGGTGAATTGGTCTAAAGTATTGGAAAGTATAAGGCAATATTTATGGAGGAGAGGATGTTGATAGAATGATTGGGGATTCTTGAATTTACTTTTGAGTTGAGTGGTTGAGCAGCCAAGGGCGATGAAAGTTGAAAATGGTTGAATAAAATAAATATACGATTTCCACAACCACCAGCCACCATCATCACCAAGAAGAAGGCTGTAGAGTATTTATGCGAAATGCGAATACACTGGCCAACCCTTTCATCCCGCGAGCTACATCCCCTTTTTCATAAGCTCCCGACTTTAATAAAAATTTATCAATCACTCCACTCTAAATATTATCCTTTTATTAGGCCCAATTTAGGCTGGAGAGAGCAAGCCGAGGAAGTGCTAAGCCGCCTGCCTCTCAAACTTTTCAAAACTTTCAAAACTTGTAATAAAAAATCCCTTCCATGCTTGTATCTGGTTAGTTCAGCTCCAGGCCTGTGAGTATGTACTGGTAATTTGCCAGGACCTGCATATATTTATGTATACAGTTGGTAACTAGGCCCATTTAAATATTTAATGCATGGGGCTTTACTTTACTTTTTGGTTTAACATTTATACACAACCCTCTCGGTCTCTTTCTCTGAGTCTCTCTCTCTCTCTCTCCTAGTTCATAGTTCATAGTTCTGGTAGCCTTTAGTGATGCAAGGGGGCTGATGAATATTTAAATGGGCAGCGGTGTGTCTAGATTCTAGATTCTGTTCTCGAGAGTCTACGAATTCTCAATGGAAGATTTGGGATTCTAAATCCTAGATTCTTCATATTGGTATGTAAGTCTTCTAGAGAGAGGAGAAACTTTAATTGAAAATCTTTACTCCAACCATCTCATTTCAATTTACGTTCACCGCTTACACCAAGGATAGGAATTCTTAAACTAGGCCAAAGGCACAGCCTAGGAGTCTGAAATAAGAAGAACCTGAGGAAAGCAGTTTAGACTTCCTGCAACAATACACAACTACACACAAAATTATAGACCTAGTTCAAAGAAAATTTAGAGCATATTCCTTATTATTCCCAAGTTCAAGACAGAGGATAGAGTGGGGACTCATGCATGACTAAGGTGATGGTGGCGGATCTGGCTCACATTTTGATAACTTAACTGTCTCGGTCATTTATGCCTCAAGACCATGTTCCGAGTCAAACTAATTGGTGAACTATAAACGCCTATGGTCAAATTGTAGACTGCACTGTAGACACAATCCGATGAATTAAGGCCGATCCTTATACAATTCAAACCTAACAGGACAGGAAGTTGGGATGCTCGTAAGTTCGGAGGGGGAATCTTCTCATCCGAGTAATTTTTTAAGCCATAGAAGTAGTTTGAAGCTCTATATAGTAGATCTGGCAAATACCGAACATTTGAGAATCGAATGGCCAAGAGGAATTTACGGTTTGACAGGTTTGACTCGTGTTTTATAGCTCGTTTGAGCATAAAAGGACTCTGAGTTAGTCTGGGTTAATGGTGGTGGGATTGAGGATAGTTTACCAGGTGAAATAATTTCTTCAGAGAGCTGTGGAGGAAATCTGACATTTTCGATTAGGATGTTCATTGACCGAGTTAGATAAATAAATTCTATAATGCACACACACACAAGGCTCGAGAATGTGACTTGATAACTGGGGCGGTAGGGCATGTCACTTTAAGATTTGAAGTAAAAATGCTGACTTTTTCCTCTGAGAGAGTGAAGCAAGAGAACTTGTGACTTGACACATGATATGAAATTGGAGAAGATTGATGTTGAGAGTACATCAAGTCTGAAATTGCTATTAGTAGTGCTGATGCCCCGTGGGAATATTCCCCATCAGATTCACTCACCCTCATCTCTCTGAAAAAATGCATCTGTTTCATTTTGGTGGAGAAAGCAGGTGAAAGTTTCCCTGTTTTCCAGATAGAAAATATTATTTTTCATATCATGGTGGAATGGCAGTGGTGGAATGGATTGAGTAAACCCCCTCAGGGTGATATGATATCATTCAATTGCCTTGGATTGCCTCTGCTTCGTTGTTTCAAGTTTTGAAACATTGAAACCCTTTGGTTAAAGAACTCGATAACTTTCCCTTGAATGACGGCAATTTAGACGGAGGCATATTTTTTTCATGAGCTGTAGAATATAAATGTGGGATTTATTTTGAATATGTGAACCACAGACGGCGGAAACGGTAGAGGCCATAGTAATGCAATTGATGGAGAAGCAAAGACTCGCAAGGCAAGCTCCTGGAGAGACGCTGGTGTCTGTAAACTCTGGACCCAATTCAAACTCAAGTTCGAGTAATCATGGAGGAGTTGTAAATACGAATGGGAATTTGAATGGAACGACGCCATCGTCGATAGCATCAACAACTCAAAGACTTTCCTCATCCTCGTCATCCTCATCTTTAGTTCAAATCAACCCAAACATTCCTTCAAATGGCTCGTCTATTATGGCCACTGTAACTACATCCTCAGCCATAGGAGTAGGAGTTAGTAATGGGGGTCATGGGGGTATAGTAACCACCTCGGTGAATAATGTTAAATCACTCAATAGTGACACCCATTCTCATCATCATCAGCAACAACAACAAAGTAGATTGGCCACTGCAGTTAGCTTAACTGCTACAGCTCACGGAAATGGACCCAATGGCCCTGATAGACCTTTTGTACTCAATCTGTCCCAGTTCCAGACGGCAGGTGGACTCATCATTTTAAATGGTAAACCTGCTGTGACAACGTCAAGTGTGGTGTCCCAATGTCATACTGCAACGGTACAGACTACTCATCATGCTTCGGCTCTTGCGGCTGTTCAGAATCTCAAGTAAGGCTTATTCAAATACTCTCGAAACTCTAGGTTGAAGTTATGAATAATTATTTCTGAATCGTAATTTAAAATAAACCGGAATTCCGCAATGAAAAGCAGTTTGAACATAAATCTAAACCTACTTAGGTCCGAATAGCTACAATAATACTTATGATTTTACGTTGTGGTTCTTATTTAATTCCAGTACTTCCACCCTAACGGCCTCATTTATGGATGTTCAAAATGCAAACGAGAATGGAACAGCGTCGGGTCGAAACACAAATACCAGCTCAAGTCAAACGCTGTTAATTCATCATCCTCAAAACCACTCACATTTTGCCACAGCGTTAGCAACAGCGGCCCAGCAAAATATTCACCACCATCATAATAACCATCAAACCCTCCACCACCAGCAGCAACAGCAATCCCAAGCCACTCATGGTCACAATACTCAACATCAGCAACACACTGTGCATCATCCCCCGACATTAAACAATGGAACCGCGGGTCATCATGGGAATACTAGTGGTGGTCAGAGTCACCAACAAAATCAACACCAACCCGCAGGTTCTGGAGAGTCTAATCATCAGCAACAAGAGTTATTAACCCTGGAAATGTCACATGAGGACATTCAGCAAACATTGTCAGCAAACATGGGCATGGGGGACCATTCTGGAGATTTGGAGCCCATGTCTCCGTCTGCTGATGATGTCTTCGTCAATCTGGATGCGTTTGACATTTTGGCTGATCTCTCCGATGATTTGGAACAGAATCATCACAATTGTGTTCTCATGGGATCGGGAAGTGAGAAGACGACCATCGTAGATATAAATCCTGAATGGGCTTATTCAGAGGTGAGCTTTTTCCCTCAAGCTATTTCCTACCTTTCATTTCCAATCCGCAGTTAGAGGCTTTCCAAAGATATAAAAGTTGCTGATGCTTCGTATCCAGCTTTATTATATGGAACCATTGTTTGCCTTCAGACTGATTATATATTGCATTCGCTTTTTCCAGCTGTAACACTACGGTTTATGGCAGGAAATAATTAATGTAAACGAATGGTTTAATTGAACTAAGGAAATTAAAAATTAACTTAATCCTCCATGAATGCATTACTTGAATGAATTCTATGCATGGTGAGGGTTACAACTAGACAATAAGTTTTTAGTATTTACGAGTTCTAACCTGCCTCGAGTCCTATCAAGTATATTTACATCTTCTTAGCCAGAGGGATCTTTAATTAGTCCAAATGGAAATCCTGCCAATCTAATCTCTTGATTAATTATAATAAATTGTCTGTTGTGTAAAATTGTAATCTCTCTCTCCGTCTCTCCCTCTGGCTTCATACAAAATCTTGATCAATAGGCCCCCATGCTGTCTCCATTAATTCATTTCATTGTCTTGTTTGATTCCCAACAATTCTTCATTCAATGACACGGAACGACTTTTGTTTTGGATTTCAAGAACATGCCCAAATGTTTAGCTCTAAATTGTGAGGACTGTCAGTGTCAGGAATGTCAGGGCTTTAGTACATCTTACAGGCTACAGCTAACGAATACCAAATACCTTCTACTACATGCATGTAGTTCCCAACTAAGCTGGAACTAAAGTTACAGTATGAACAAAATCCTTTCTCCTGTGGTGAAGGTAAATCCAAATACAATGAGAAATCCCCAATAATTCTGCAGCATTTTTAGTTTGACTGTTTCCCATCAATCAAGTTTAACTAAACGAGACCACCTCAGCGTATTGAGTGTGTACAAATATCTCTGATTTTTTTTGCGGTGGGAAATAGGATAGTAAATTGGAATTTTATTTTGAATTAGGCCTGGGTTTCAGGGATAAAATGAGACCGGAAATTGGTTTCTGGAATTTCGTTTCGGAAATAGAAAGCTGTCAGGAATCAAGGCAGGAGTTTAGTTTGTAGTTTGATACTGAACTATTAAGGTGAAAAATGTGTAGGTATGTATTTCTACAGTCTTACTCCACACTTATTTTTGGGATGGTATCTACTATCGCTAGTGGAAAGTAGTTTTAGCAAAAGTTGCAAAGTAGGGTGTGTTTTTTTCTGCTTGCGTTCTATGGATGATATTGATGATGATGATATTGATGATTGAGGTGGAATGATGATAATGGTCAATGGTGGTTTCACAGGGTGGTACCAAGATATTGATAGTGGGTCAATTTCACAACCCACACTGGGACTATTCGGTCCATTTCGGTGATCTCCCTGTCCCGGCTGTCTATCTTCAGACTGGCGTTCTCAAGTGCTTCTGTCCACGTAAGAAATTCTTGTTTCAAAAAATAACCCCTGAGTTCAGAGTTAATAAGCCCTTCTATTCTTCTACGTACTTTCCTATCTAGAATAACTTTCCCTTGAGACTCTTGAATTTGTTAGAATTCCTTAGTTAGACCAAAAAGTATTTTGAGTGCAAAGATGACGATAATCAATTAAGTTATAATTGAGACTTGTGGTCGGTGAGCGTGAAGCTTTTGACCTTAATTACAAAATTTTGTATTTGAAAAACTTGGTAGTAGCTTAACTTTTCAAGTTTCCTTTTTAAAATAGATAGAAATTGATTTGATGTGATGGGAGTTCTATTTTTGGAATCAAAATGTGATCCGATGGATGTTTAGAGAGAGTGGATGGGCAGGAAGATGTGGATTTTGTATTTCCGATTTTTTCACCTCTATTGCACCCAATCCAAAACCATGTACACGGTTGGGTGACTTTTACAGTTCAGGAAATGGAAATCGATTTTCTTGAGCGATTTTCCCACAGTATCCACTCACCCACATGGATAACAACATTCTAAGAGAAGAGCTCCTTGAAAATTTATAAAAATTCTCCTTCAGTAGTTTTATTTGCTAATAAAATTTAAATGTAGGGATCATTTGAAAAATAAACTAATTTTGATGTTAAAATAATATAATTATTTTATTCATGTCCTTCAGCCCACAGCCCTGGTCTGGTACCGATACGGGTCTACTCGAATGGGAAGCAGATTTCGAACAACTCGATGGTATTCGAGTACAAAGCGGATATGAAGGTCAATTTAGTTCCTGTTCCCCCATCAGAAACTTCATTGAAACTCTGCCTCATTCACCGCATGGAATGCATTGAGAAGTGCTTCCATAATTTCAAGGTATTGTGAGATCAAAGTTGTTTCTGTTCAGAACTCTCGTTTTGTATTGTAGCTCAACGAAAATGAAAGCTCTCATCGATATTACCTTATTATGCTCGATGGATGGATGCAAGTTACAATCCTATAGTTTACTTTGAGGAAATCCAATTTATATGTATTTGTTATAATCTGAGAGTTGTGCGAGTGCCTTCCGATCTCTTGACAAAATCTTTAATTTAGTGGCACTGACATGATCTTGATTTATGTTTGGGAATTTCACCCAAACTCTAGTTGCTTTCTTGGATGCTAATATAATGAATGATTTATACATTTTCTCATCCAAGTGTTTCCTTCCCTAATGTTCATCCACTCCTCCAGCTCTGGGGCAGAGAAGCTTTTTGTAAATGGGATGCAACTCTAATGTAGTGGGGAAAAGCTCCGGCGCAAATATGCATACAGACAGACAGAAATTACACTTCCCTTCGGGATTTAGATGTTTCCATCTTGTCATAAATTCTGATAATCTTCTTCGTCCTTTTTTGCTCCTGAGGCTTGAGTACCCACTCCCTTTAGAAACACATGAGAGTAAAAGGATACCGAATGCTAATAACACCTTATGAATAGTTGAAAATAAGAGATAATTTATGTTTAGTAAAATCAAATATATCAAAGCGAGTATAACTCTTCGTGCTGCTCTGTACTACTCTGCAGGCTTGTTAGTTTTGGGGAAAAGATAAATGAAGAAATATTTAGCCCAAGGTGTGTGGAACCATTTGGCTGATGAGGTACGTAAGTAATTGAAAATGGATTGGATTTTATCTTAAAAGGGTGACGAGTATGGGGCGAGATCACTGGAGGATTCGGTCGTGAAAATGTCTATCGAGATGATGGCGCAGGAATGGATGATGGGGGCAGATATTCCATTCGCCTGTCTTCCTAATGACAGAGGAATGACACTTCTCCACTTAGCTGCTGCCCTTGGATATACTCGATTACTTTTGACACTCATCCAATGGAAACGGGAGAACCCTTCTAATGTCTTGGACTGTGAAGTTGATCCTTGGAAATCGGACGATTTTGGACTCATTCCCTTGGTAAGGATGTTGGACACAAGTGATCCAAATCACGGATTTAGTATTTTAGTCACTCTACTCAGCATGGGCTATCATGATTGAATCGATAGGTAGGGAAGTAGTAAGAAGGTTGTGTTCTTAGTATAGTAGCTTAGGTAAGCTCAAATGCATATGAGAACAAGTGTGGAAAAGTCCTTGAAGAAAAAGTAATAATAGTTAGTTAATATATTTCCGTCCCGAGTCTAGTGCCTACTAGTTCCCAGAAATCACCTTCAGACAGAACTTCGCTCGGTATGATATAGGCAAAGGGCTCTTTCCGAGGACATAAATATAATTTTTTGCCACTCGCAGATGTGGTGTGCCCGACACGGCCATTTGGAATGTGGGATAATACTAGGCCAATGGAGTCCGGACACTTTACAAAAACGAGGTTCTGAAGGACTGAACCCGGCACAAATAGCTGTGGCTCGAGGACATGTAAAGCTCGCATCAGAATTGGAAAAGATCCAGAACAACAGGACAGCCTCTGAATTTGCTGCTCCAGGCTTAGCATGTGAAGAGTTGTCCTTAAGTATGTCCCACTTATAATTATCATCTTATGCATGACAGATATCTTAGATTGAATCAATTCCTTCTCCAATGCTTGGGGACCATTATTTACTAAGTTAATTATGTTCAATTTATAGCATCCAATCTGAGACGATTTCAACGATATTCCTGTTCTATTTCCGAAGACTTTGGCTTGAAAGGTAAAGGCGTGGTTTCAGTGTATTCACAATTCTCGGGAAAATTTGGATAATTAAGGCTGCTCAACTTTTACTACACAAATTCATTCGTGCATTTTTCTAGACTGCTTTTTTGGCCAGCCGGATGCCACCTCGGAGCTTTCCTTGGCCTCCGAGGAGGAATCCAAGGTGCTAACTTTAGCGGAGCAGATTATTGCCGCTATACCTGATAGGATTAAGGTACAGCTCGAATGATATTGATAATAGTTGATTATCTTCAAAGAAAAACTTACAGTAAGTTTACATTCAATGGGAAAAAACCTGAATACTTTCCCTTTTTAATACCCTTCAGAAAGAGAGTAGTGAGGACATGTCTCCCTGTGAATCCCAAGACTCTTCAATGATGAGTAGTGATCATTCAGACCAGGCTGAGTTTAGTTTCGAGTTTACAGATAGGAATTACAGGTAAATTATTCATCTCTTTATTCCCACTTATAAGCTCAAACATTTTGAAAGGTTTTAGTATAAATATGTTATTAGGGGTTTTAAAAAATTTAAAATTAGATACTACGATACGGGAACACCCTGCTCGAGCCTCAGCCCGGCATCAAGCAATTTGCAGAGTCCTTCCTCATCATCCTTCACTGTCGACTCTCCTCAGCCTACTACGGCAGATTTCTGCGAATTTCTTCAAGCCTCTGCTTTCGAGAAGGATTTCTCCAATTTGACTTTATCAGGTAAGGTAACTCTGAGAGGTCAAATATGTGGATTAAAATGCTGTCTTACATAATCTTGTCTCAGATGTTTGGGATTTTATAAATCTATTAAATTATTATCAGATCGGGAGCAAAGAGAACTATATGGAGCAGCAAAGGTGATCCAGAAAGCGTACAGGTCATACAAAGGTCGCAAGAAGCAGGAAGAAGAAGACAAGGAGAAAGCGGCTGCCGTGATTATTCAGAATTATTACAGACGTTATAAGCAAGTATGTTGAATTTTATCATTCTGTTAAATTGAAAAGATTTCAAAGGAAATCAATTAAAATGTTTAAATTGTTTTTCAGTATGCCTATTTGAGACAAGTTACTCAAGCAGCTTTGGTGATTCAAAATCAGTACAGGAACTACTGTGAGAACAAGAGATTCAAAAAGTCACTTGAGACAGGTGGAGGATTTCTTCTTCCTAGAGACGGTCCTCTTAATCCCGGAAATCCATCCCATCCAATTTTGTAAGTTAAGAATCTCTTAATTTCCTATCATATTTCCAAACCTACTCGCATCTCAAGGTAGAGAGAGAGGATTAAAAAGAATTATTAATTTAGAAGGACTTATTCTCAAAGAAGACAAAATCAGGCTGCAAAGAAGATTCAACAGTTCATGCGACAGTCGAAAAATAAGTGAGTTGTTTGAGTGCAACATAACATTATAATTTGGTCTTTGTTGTTTGCTTAAAATATTTTAGTCATTAGCTTTAACAATAGAATGTTTTTTAGTTTATTATTATTTTAAGACATTATTCCGAGTTTTACGAGCCTAATTATTGCTAATAAAAATTAATTATCAAACTTATATGTGTTAAGAAAGTGTAACACTAAATGACACTAACATGCTTTTATCTTTCATGCAAAGTTTGTGGGATGAAGAAGAAATGCCAAAGGTGAGTTTTTAGTGGAAGGTTTTCACGAAACAGGAGCTGACTAACTATTTTGTCTAGGCTTTGACAATTCCAAAAAGTGTCAATTTATAAAATATAAACCCCAATAAATGATTTCAGATTACAGAAAGAACGTGCCGAAAGAGAGAAGCAACAATTTCAATGAGTCACGGGGTGATATGTCCGGCACCAGCAAAGATTGCCCTCAGCAGTGTCCAGCAACAGAAGATCCAAAAGCAGAACAAGAAATTGCAGAAGCAACTCTCCTCCGCATTTTGAAGAATAAACCGTCAAGGACTTGGAGATAAAAATGACAGGCACTCCCATTCTTTATTAATCGAATCGGATTTCGATATTCAATACTTAAATATGCAGGCGTACTTACAAGGTATTTTAGTCAGCACTCCTCCATTAATATGTTAGAGAGCAGATACTAATACTACATTCAATCTTTCCGTATTGATTGATTGCGATAAATCACAAATTGATATCTATACTTAAAAAGAATAATAAGGAAACCCTATACGGTCGGCGGTTGAGAAAAAGACATTCTAAAGAATCAGAGACTACAAAGATGATAGTGCATATATGAATAAAGGGACTATTTAAATTTAAAACACTATAGATTATGCAATTGAAAAATAATATTTTTTACATTTTTCAGTTGAACCGGTAAGCTTTTCAGCAACTGAGGAGGTTATTAAATTATTAAATTACTAGAGTATGAATGGGGTAATGGTATTGGACAACCTATTATCTCTCAGCAATTAATATTTATTCGAAAATTGTCAAGATACCCGAAACCGTTACAACCAGCTAATATTTTAATTGGTGCTTGGAAAGGGACAAATGTGTGCTAACTAGAGTTGCAGTTGTTTGGAAATCAAACTGAACCCGATTTAAGTTATCCTGAAAATGAAAAGAGATTCAGGTTCTAAGACCCAGTTTGAAATCTTGGCTGAGTATTACAGAGTAACACAGCACACGGCACAGTCTGTGCTTTGAGTAAAAAACTTAATAAGGAAGCGTAGTCTAAGTTTTGACATTTGCTTAAAATGCTCAAATATATATTTTGACAGACTACAGTCATCAGTACTATATCATAGCTATTATTTTATCAACAGTTCATAATGTTAGTACCAATTATAAATCCAATGTTAATGATATGGAAAATTTTTTTTTTAAATAATCAGTCTCGATAATCCCGTTGATATACAACAGACAAGAATCAAATCTGTAGGTACATCCTCCTAATATGAGAATAGTTTTCAGAGACTATACAGATTGTCTTCTTGCAAAAGAAGGTTCCTCCTAACTCATTCTAGATCTTGTAGGGTTTAAAATTTAATCAACTCCATTGAAACTAGTCTAGTGTAATTAATTAAACATGATAATCCCTACTCATGATTTACCTCTGGGAAATTAATAACTTCTTGAAGAAAAAAAACATTAGATTAAACCTACAAGGTAAAACATTAAATACCTTCCATCGATTCCCATAAATTCAGCGAAACTGAAAGTGAGATGATTCCCCAACTTCCTAATTACTTTTAGACCACCTCTGCTTTCTAGCTCCAGATCGGCATATCGTATAGATTTAGGTTCCAAAATGTTGGTAATTTTGCGTAATACTAACTTTGATTGCTCATATGACAGTACATTGCCTTATTTATTAATTGTAGAGTATACACCACCAAAGGTAGTAGGTAAATTAGATAGATGTAGGTAGAATGACAGGAAAATCACGTACTAAACTAAAAAAAATATTTGCATCCTTTATTCTCTAGTCTTTCTCTTAACAAAACTTACTCGAATCTAAAGATCTAATTATTGAATGTATTCAACTAAATTACAACAGTAATTAGTAATTAAGGTTCAAATTAACTTAAAGACATACAACCTGCAACCAGAAGGGAAGGAAGGTAGTGTGTTCGACCTATTCTGTGCGAAATTGAAACTCGAACAGTGACCTAAAAGACAGTAAAGAGTTATGGACAAGGTTCAATTCCCTTGATCCTCCAAATCCACAACAGACTCTAAAAAAATAGCATTTTCTCTCTTCTATAACTACAGATAATCTCTGATTGCTTGTTTAGTTTTTTGGAAAATCTAAAAAAACATAGTTTCATAGCTTACTCCAAATTTAAGAGCAGTTCAAGTTAGTTCATCGAGTTTGGTAGTGTGTCGTTAAGGTTCAAAACTACTTAAACTACTTAACATCAGTTAGCAACGTTCAAAAATCCAAAGTAAATTAGCTGAATTTGTCATGAATCAAAAACTTTGAGGCTAGTTTGTTTTTGAAAAAAAAAATCAGAATTTAGTCTATGAGTCTTAAGTGTTAAGAATTAAATGAATCAAAAGATTTTCGAATTCTACATAGCCGTTTCAGGCCACAAATGCATTTCAACGAACTGGCAACGACGTGTTTTCTTATTTATGATCACCTTGTCTCCTAATAAACTTAAAAATGCTGTTGACAGTGCAGTGGCCTGTCAAAAGTGAGGTCCTATATAATACAGTGACTTTGCGCAGTCAAAAGTAATTAAATTATAAAGTTTGACATCTTATAATCAGAAGCTCATACTATTAAGTTAGAGGGAAAACTGAATACGTCCGTTGGTGTTGGGGTTTTAAAAAATTTCAAATCCAATTTTGAAACAACGCTTCCTCTTCCATTTTAGAAACCCGATTTTGATTTGGTGATTAATTTTTGAATTACTGTCTGGAAAGGATTTCCTGGGTTATGCGGTGATTCATATATTAAGAGTAGTAACAAGGTTCACTTTATAAAATGACGGATGCAACACAACACGAGCTTGCAGTCTTGCCTAATTAATTAAGTTGACTTTAATTCCTCTGGTTCCGTGCGGCTAATTTGCATATACCAGTTTAACTTAGACTCATATATTTACTTACTCACAAGTCTTGTTCAATCCTTTCCGTATTTAAGTACCTTATTAACTTATTCTACAGTTTAATGTCCTGGAGGGGGGAGAACGTACCTTTTTAATAATAACGTTTTATTATCTATGCATGTGTATGTGATTCGTGTTTTTATAATGAATACAACAACTAATGATGAATTGTATTTTTACACGCAGTTATTACAAGATATTATTGTTCTCCGACTTTAAATGTCCCTTTCATGTTCCCTCATGTACTGTTCAGAAATTTAAAACTCACCCCTGCCACCCATCATTGTATTTTAGGAGTAGAAATTGTCATGTGAAATATATTTACGACTATCCAACACCCAAGTACCTAATATGTGTCATTCTTTCTGAGCTGGTAATTTGTTGTGTTGTTGTCTCTAGTGGACGTAGAAATTTATACAATTTTTAATTTCTAAATCCAAACCGTCAACACGTTGAAGGACATTTAACGAGGAAGGTCAAAGGGCGATTTTGTTTCATGCCCTTTGGTCAATAAAAGCAATAAATCCCCTAGAGAATTTATTCATTTCTTGATGTTCCTATGCCAGATCTATAAAATGTCGCCCGGAGTGAAATGGGCTTATCTTGTGATTTCAGATCCTAGTTGAAGGCGGATTACGCTAAAATGATCTGACATTTTATTTGCTACTTGTTTCGTTCTTGTAACATGGTCCCTGTTCTAACCTAATTGTACCTCATACTCATTAAACTTTATATTTAACACAGAATGGTTCAAAATAGCGGTTACAATTTTTAATATCAAGATATTTGTGTAATTCTTACATTTTATAATAATCTCTAATTGTTGTGTGTTACTTGTTCGTTTTTGTCCTCTGGGTTTTCAAATACTTTCAGTTCGGAAAGCATCAACAGGGAGAGATCGAACTCCCAAATATGATAATCGCATTTAATACACACGTCACCACCGCCGTTCAATTTACTATCTTAATGCTAGATTGTAGGTAATTGATAATTAAAGATTGTAACTATATTATAAAGTCGTTTAAGAAAATGATTATTTTAGAATAACCGAAAAAAATATCACGAGAGGATTAATTCATAGTTACATTACATTTTGAGTTAGGATAGATTGCAAAGGCTAGATAAGATCTTAAAACAAGAGTGGAGTGGAATATGTTATGTCGATACGAATTGTTACTTAATCGAAAGGGATATGCTATAAAATCCGTAAATTTTGTCAAGACCATCGAAGGTCTTATCAACATTATTGGCAAATATGAAAAATTGTAATGAAATGTCCAAGGAGAGATCTCTTGAATAATAAAATGAATTTCTCCCATCCTTTAACATACTTTAGTTTTTACGACTGATTGAACTGCATTTTGAAATCTTTATTGCATTACTTTACAATCAGAGCGGTACAATAAAAACCTTAATCAAAGATACATTTTAATTTAGAAACATCAATGAAACATCAGATGAACCATCAATGGTAAGCCCCAAATACATGGGCAACAATTTTGTCCTACTAAAGTACAAAGCGTCGGCATGACTACAGTAAACTATTTTTCCTCGTGAATAAATTATTGATATCCTTTTTAAAGTAAAAGTACCTATGTAATTACAAATTATAACTCACATCACCAATCGTCCACTGTAGATGTTCACGGGCTGTGAAAATAGTAGAAGTAAAGGCAAGGATTATCTTTGATCGGGTTTGATCTACAAAAGATGGATCAGCTAGGATCAGCAAAGTCTAATGGTCAAAATGAGAATACCGATAAACGTTGGTCGGTTCAAGAAATCTATTTAAATTCTTATCCTGATGGCTCGAGCAAGGAAGTGGAAGGGTTGCCTAGAACGTCTAAGAGATTAAGTCGGAATTCATACGGCAGGGGACGGTCTCAGCCCCCTATAGACGAAAGTGTTAAAAAACGCAATTCTGCCATTTCCAAGACAAAAGAACGTTCCAAAGACACCTGGCGTGATCAAGAGGGTGTGAAATTGACCACTGACAGTAATACTGTCATTGAGATCACTTTGAAGGATTCAAAATCAGCGACAAATGTTGAAGATCGTCGGGACCGGGGTCGTACCAAAGCTGACGATGACTACCAGGACCAACTTCCCTCTCCTGTTACAAGACACACGATGTACAAAGAGGCCATTTACACAAGCGTTCACATGCTGGGCCAGCCCAGCAAACGCTTTCCAGCAACAAGGGAGGAGATTTGCGTATACGTGCATGGGACATTCAGTTCTGGTAATAAGAACGTACGTCTCAATGATTGATTAAATTATTGACAGATTAGGAATTTAATAAATCAACATTTGCAAAATGTTTAATTGTCCAGTTAATTTTGTTTAAAAAAATTCCAGGAGGTAGATGCAGTTCTCCAGCATGTGAAAACAGAGCCATTTCCATTAATAATTGTTAACACCAAAGTCCGTAAAGGTGAAGAACTCCAGTCCCTCACGAACAAAAGACCTCCGAACCCATACTGCGTGGTGGCAATCGAAACAGATGAACTAGTAACGCCGAATTGCCTGAGTTCCCTCAATCTTTCTTCTATTTGTAATTTATTTTGACAAGTAATTCTCTGCCAGGTGGATAAGAAGGAGTGGCAACAATTCACGGCGACATCCCCAATCAACAAAATTAAAAAGTTGAAGCACAAAAAGGCAAGTCTGCAACCAATTGCTGAGCACCGGTTGGGCCAAATCTACGATCAAATCCCGAAGTTTATAAAAACGATCGTCAAGAATCGAGAAGTTGCTCCTGTATGGGAGCAGCGATTCCAATGCCTTGCCCTACGACCCAGCACGGATGTACTTACTGCAGAGGTGACTAAATATGTCATGATTCCAACATAACATCCACAATTTGAAATGTACTAGCACTGATTATTATTATTTTCACATGGGCTTGTAGGTCTGGGACCATGTCGTAGACGACTCTGTTCAAAAAGCTATTAAAGATTACGCTCGAAGGGCTAGTGAGACACAGTCTTCTGTTTTTAAAAAAATTGGAGACGGTGAACCGGAGTCAGGGGGTGCAAAAATACCCCCGGACGAGTTTCTTGGAAAGGTTCAGTTGGTCGTTTCCGACCTTCCTTGTGACGGTCTAGAGAAGTGGTTCTACCTCGGAGGAAAGACGAAATCTCATGATAAAGAGGCTCACGGGAAATTGCGACTTCAGCTCTGGTTTGTCCACGCTTATCGACATGGGAAACATTATGTAAGACGAATACCAATGAATTTGGTAGAAACCATTTGATTAAAAAATGATATTGATGATTCTGAATTTTGTAATAATGTTAGACAGAGCTTGTGGAGCCTAGTACAATGCTAGAATGTTTTTGGGACAGGATATTGGGCTTCGAAAAGCAGAAAATAGGTTCCGGTTGGGACGGAAGTATTCCCCAAGAAGCCACTTGCTTATTATTTCAATACGCTCTGCAAAATGGAATAAGTGAAGATACTCATGTAAGTGACCATTTTAGATCTTCAGGCTTAATCTTCATAAACGCTAATAGCTTTAGCTTAAGTTGTCTTTATATTGGTAGAGTGATCTTTTAATTTTTTTAAACGTCCAGTTTTAACCATATAACTATAAACTTATCATATTTTTATTTTATACATGAACCCATGTATATAAATACTCTGACAAAAAGTAACCTTTTTGGGGCAAGCTGTTCCCAAGCAAAAAAAATCCCTCGCCCTCTGTCCTGGCTCAGCCTGGCTGCCTTACTTTCCGACTACTGGCATTGCATATCCATTCCTCCACCACTTATGGAATTCTCGACTCCAACTGTTCCAAATGATTAGTTTTTCACACATAACTATGTTTTTCCTTAATTAAACAATAAAATTAGAAACTTTTCATGCATAAAAATATAAACTACCTTTTAAGAAACAACTAGATTTTAATGCAAGGAGCAATATTAGCTTCATTTCAGACAATTCTGATTGCAGATCAAAAAGTCAGTTGATGTTGGACTTGTACCTAAAAGCTTTTCTGAAAAACACACGTGTCCCAGTATTGTCCCTCACGGGACAATTTGCTCTTTTAATTTCTCTTGAAAGGGAGGTCACCGGATCTCCCGATTATTTAATCTAAATGTAACTACCTACTTTCAAATGCGAACGATAATCATTATGAAAGCTAACTGGTACAGACTATGAAACTTTTACGATTAACATCGGCAGGGGTAATAGACATGCAATGTATGGGATATTTTAAAGGACATGAAAGGTGTGAAATTTTATAGGCAGTGATAAGATGGAACGCCTATGCCAAGCACCATCTTGACCTCAATGGGATCGGGGTGAGATTGAGTGAATTGGATGGAGTTCTCGAGCGTCGAGCATCGACAAAACAGAGTGCCGTGGGTGTCGGAAGGAACAGCCGAGCTGGTCAAGTTGGTCGATCAAAGATTGAAGAATCTCAACTAGAGATAGAGGACTCCATCCTGGCCCATGTAAAAGATCAGATAATCCCCATAATCCTCAATCACTTGAGAGAAACAGAAGGTCGGGTGCACGAGGCTATTAAGTCGTATAAGCAATGTCGAGATGTCCTCTCCAAATTCGACTTCTCCCCCGGCTTTCGAAGAATTACTTGGATATTTGAAAGTTTGAAGGAATTATCTTTTCATCAACTTTGCTTTAACCGACGAGCTAATGAATTAATTATTTGAATAGATGCGATAAGGCTGTGTATTCTGGAATGGTATCAAGGGATCTATACACAAACTTTTCAGACGGTGGAAATAATCAAGCGCTACGAACTTGTAAATCTTAACACGGAAGTGAGCTTGCAATATGGAATGTAATTTCAAAGCTTATTTTTTGGTATTTTTTGTTTTTATTGTACTAACTTTTTTAGATTCTAAAGCAAGTTAATGCCTTAATTGACCTTGGGTTTAATAAATGGGCCCCATTGTTCTGGATGGTTGGGGAAACGGTGTACATGACGCTTGTGTATGACGAGTTGCAAAAGATGGTTAACCATGACGTGGAAGCTGTTTGTTGGAAGGTACTGGAGCACTACCATGAGAACAAGCGACTTCGGAGGATTCTACTAACTGAAGACAAAGATGAGGAACTACTGGTCAAGGCATTTTTCAAGTTTTATGCCAAAACTCAAGTCTTTGTAGAAATACAAGAGAAGATTTTTCAGGATTCTACGGGTCTGCTTTTTATCCTCTTTGATTGTTGAAATCAAAGCTGTCGAATCAAACAGAAAAGGGAGTTTCATTGTTTTATTTGTTATAGATAAGCCATGCTACAACAATTTGAACAATTATCACCGCTGGTTCCGTCCGATCCTTGTCCTCTGGTTGGGATTTGCTGTAGTAAGAGGCTCGGAAATGATTACGAAATGCATCAATATAGACAATGCCTCGGTGGAAAATGTTCATACACAAACAAGTACATCAGCGCTGGACACTGCAAATGTATTCCATCAAATGATCGATTTCTGGGAGAAGCTAAAATGGCCTGATGTACCTGAAAATTACGTGATTCTTCATTTTATTATCGAAGTTATGTGCTACTACACAGTATTGTATGCTAAAAGAAAACACGAGAAGTTGGAACTAGAAGGCTATTTCGATACAGAGGACAGATTCGATATCTCAGATCGGCTCTGCACCGCACTCAACAACATCGAATATGTTAAAGTATTGATTGACTCCGACTTGAGAATTTAAATTTACTGATGACTGTTTTTAAGATAGATTGACCCTATGATTTAATTCAGAACTACCTGGAGCGTATTCCAGATGAAATCAACCAGGAAGAATTACTCAGTAAATTGGAAAAAGATTGCGGAATCACGAAAGAAACTCAGGCTTATCGAAATCGGCTAAGACAGGTCTTGTCAGTTACGTTTGAAAATGTAGAAATAATTTTTCAAACTATTTTGAAGGACGTCGGAAATCGTGTACGACCTGAGGTAATTTTTCATATCAAACCATACTCTCCCGAATTCAGATTATTATATCTGATCAGCCATTATCTCAAGTTTAGCTTTCAAACTGTGTTCGAGAATCCCTAAATGCCCTGCAAGGAAGTGGTCGTGACCATATGGACAAGGCATTACAACCAGTCCTATCATACTTGGAAGAAAATATAATAGTTTTCCACAAATCATTACTGAGTCTGAATTTCGGTCGAATGCTTCAGTTATTTTGGAATTCATTGTGTCAAGAAATCTCAACCATTTCGCCAAACTTTAAAATGAGAGATACGGACGAACAGGTTGTATTCTTTACAAGGATTTTGACGATGCTTCCATTGTTGGAGGACTATTTCGCTGGAGGAGAGGTGGGCCTCACCAAGGACGAGCGTGTCACTCCACAGTTCGTTGAAACTCAAAGATTTCTGCAATGTCGAACAATGGATACCACCGATCTTATTGGAGCTTACTACAAAACTTGTGGAACCGAGCAAGTGGTACTAAAATATAATTCAGAACCTGCAATATGATAAAACGATATAATCTGTTTATCGAATATCATTTCTTTTGAAATCGTAAGAGTTCCAGCCGGGTTAAGACACCATATGGACAACTTACTGTTCGAGTGGGTTATTGGACTGGTAAATTAACTGCAGAAGTGATCTCAGCATCAAATCTCACTGCATCCAATGACTCATTTCATATTTGGCAGCTATGCAAGAAGAAAATCCCAAGTAATGATCCATTCGTACAAGTAGAGATCCTGCCAGTTAAAAACTTTACTAACGTAAGACTAAATACCTGAGCTATCTAGTCTAAGTAAAATGCAATGATTCATAAAATAAACGATTCACTAACAAAGGCCAGGAGATCTGAAACTGACAAGAAATGGAAAACTCTAAATCCAGTATTCCATGAGAAGTTCCACTGGGATGTCACTCTAAATGAATGCCTCAAGGAGAACTCAGTTATCATATTTACGGTCAAAGATTACGACTACTTGAGTAAAAATGACTTCCTTGGAGAAGCTATTGTTCCATTGGCCATGGTACCCTGATTACAATTTATCGATATTCAGAACTAGTTGTTGACCATGGCACACAATTTCTCAACAGATTCCAGGCGTAGCAGATAAACCGTTACCACAGCCCATGAACCTAAACCTCACTGTTCCAGTGTCTACTCCAGTGTTAGAAGTTCTTAAGTCTAGGACTTGGGACGGTGAAGCCTCAAAATTCATCAGTCATATTAACTCTCGCCAAGTCGATCAATAGTTTAGTCAGTAGTCGTATATTCCTTATTCCATAATGTACATAGTGCTTCGACTGATTATGATGTATCTCCAATGACTCCAATCTCCATGTATGAAATCGATGTTATTATTACAATCTCAAATAAAGAAACAAACAAGTGATATTTAAACGGACCCAGTAACATCTTTTAATGATCCTAATCAAGAGGAGCGGGTACAAAACAGTCAGTATTTAGAATCGTAGTTTTTGGAAGAACCACCTATTCTTTCCACTCCTGTACCTCTCCTCGAACTTCATCTTGATCTGATACCGGGCCTTCTTCCTCTTCATGGGGTCACGGAGGGTCTTCACATTCTGCTCCTGCTTCCCGAAGGGGATGTCCACTGTGTATCGGGTGGGCATCAGATGGTTGTAATTAAGGGCCTATAATTTTAAAAAATCCGTATCAATATCAACTCTGAATTTAAAAAAATCTATTAACCTATGATGACCTTCAACATCTTTAACCATACCTTAATGAAGGGCTTTATCTTGCTCCTCTTCTTGATTTTATCTTTGCTCATTCGCTTGATAACCTTTCGTGGGTACCTGTCGATCCCGGCAACTACGGCGTGTCCGTAAGGCTTCTCCGATGTTCCGTCATCATTGTTCTTCAGAACAATTCCCTTTCGGCCAGCGTAGCGCCCATTGAGGATGAGCACTACCTTCCCTTGCTTCATAATCTTACCCATCTGCAAATGAAAAGAGGAAAGTTTTAGAAAACCAGCGAAAAACATGCCTAACCATTGTTGGAATACACACTACAACTATTTTAAACTTTAAACCAACCTTACCTTAAGATAATTTCTAAACAATTAAACTGTGGCAGTTATGAAGAAACGTGCCATACACACCGAATGCAGACTGGGCTCACGTTGAGGTGAATTTGATGGCTGACGCCAAATTGTGGTTTCTTCTCTTATGGGACAGAGAGCAGGAGGAACCACCACGGGATTTTTTCCCTTGCTCCTTCCTCGCACAGAGGGCAGAGAAGGCCCGGGATTGAGATTGAAGTGGGAAGTTTGGGAGATTTAGTTGAGATGTTTATTTGACTGGAAGATGAATTTTATCAATCAATTTAATTCTAATTAACAGTAAGGAGCTGGAGAGTCTGGAGTGGAGGTTCTTGATCTGCCTGGAAAGTTGAGAGTCAGGGTCACAGTCTTTCGTCAATGATTATCTATCTCTGAGGATTCTTATAGTGCGTAGTGTGTAGAACATTTCACTCTGGGCTTAGCCTCTTTTTCATTATAAATGGAATTAATTAATGTTGAGCAGGGGCAATAGGAAGAAGCAAAAGTTAATGAAGTAATTTTACTGCTGATATAAAATTATGTAAGTTAGGATGGACCAGTTAACTGAAGAAAGTTCAATTGGTACTGCTGGAGACCCCTTTAGAGATCATCTTGTAAGCCGGGGATTGAGATTTTATTGTCTTGTTGAAATTGTTGATCAATTAGGGTTTAAAGTAGTAGTTGTGACAGATTAGCTAATTCACTTGGTTTGTTGTATATTTTGACAGATAACTACGGCAGTAAAATTTCTTCAAAATCCACGTGTCCGTCCAACTACACTGGCCCAGAAGAAATCCTTTTTGAAAAATAAAGGGCTCACAGATAAGGAGATCGAGTTAGCCTGTCAAAAGGCTGGAGTTTGTAATGATGAAAATAATGTAAGAGCATGGATTTGATCTAATTCAGCTTTATGGCCTCTCGACCAGTTTGCTGAGGTAGATAAGAAGGAAGATCTTAACAATTTCTTTTAATGTTTCAGAATATTCCTGGAGTCACAACATTTGCTGAGGCCCGAGGGAGTTACCCGCCTTCGAGAACGTCTCTACTGCTCAAAGCGATGGATGTTGCCAACATGATTGCCCTAATTTCAATAGGATCTTATAGTCTTTATTCTTTATGGAAGGTTTGGCTTTTACTTCGATTTTTTTAAACTGAATTAATAATTGGGTTTAATGGGTTTTAATTCTGTTGGGATTCTTTTAATTCTAGAATTACATAGCCCCTCGAATATTAGGAACTCGATCTCGTCTCGAGGAGGACTACGAGAAACTTTTAGAGTCCATGACTAAACTAAATGAAAACGTAGTAGAGCTGAAGCAACTGATTAGAGAAATGCAGCTTCGAAGGTCATCATTTGAGCTTCAAGACATGAAGAAGGAAATGTCAGCAATTAAAAGCCTTCTCCTGGGTAGAAATCAGTTCCCGTCACCTTCTTCAGGGATCCCATCCTGGCAGATGGTTGAAGCTGGCGAAGGGGATAATTCGAATGAAAATTCAGATGAAAGCTCTAGTCGTCGTCGGCAAAAAAAAGACAAGTCAGAGAGGCTTAGTGCCCGGAAAGAGACTGAGGACTCACAGTCAGAAAAAGGGGATGAAGACGTCCTTACAGGGTCCATGAGAAAGCACCCAAGTCTGGATTCGAACAGTGGGTTTTGCTCAGGGAGCTCTTGTGAAGTTGTGTTTGTCGGGAAAAATGATTCGTCTGATCCTGATCACAGTGATGAATAGTTTATTCCCTATTGATACCATACCAGAAACTGTATGTTCTTTCTTGGCTGCTTTGCTCATGATTTTATTGTATAATGACTATGAATGACATTTATACCTATTGCATATTACTAATACTAATGTGCAAGTTAATATAACCGTTTCAACTTCTTCTTATACCTGTCTCATATGATTTAGTTTCATTGTGTTATTACCGCTCCTCCAATTATCATGTATGTACTAATACTAAGTTTATAAAGATTTTGAATCCGATCCGAACTTTAAACGTTTGAAAAAACCAAACAGTCATAAATATGATTCACATATGCCTATAACTTCATAAGTAATATAACAGTGACCTTTATTTTGGCATCAGAATGAGCGTTTGAAGACATTTTACTCAACGTCTCATGAGAAATCAAAATCAGGCGAATTTAGAAAACTTAATAATAACTACTTAAGCTATTATCATAAACATGTATTCAATCTTGATTGGTAATTATCCAAACACTTTATTAAAAGCCGAAAGCATGAAATATGGAAACCTTGCATGTAGTACGTAGTACTTATATTTCATTGGTAAAGGGTACTGCGATTCCGCGATCAATTGCACAAAAGCAGTCCCAGTTCTTCTACTATCGGCAGAATCTGCACCATACGTATCGATAATTAGATTTTAAATAATTAAATAATCTAAATATTTACAATCGCCGAATTCCTAACTATACCAATCTGCACTATAACTCTTAACAAATTTCATATCATCCACACTGATAACAAATTCATTCCGCAGACAATGCGGCAGTTGCTACAAACTAGCATGCAACCAGAAAAGAAGAATTGCTTAATCGTCATCCAGTAAGTCCTCGTCGAAATTCACATCCTGTGTATTCAAAAAAAATTTACACAAGCTTTACTTCAAACTATTTTACCATCAAAAGTTAAATCTTTTATCTTACCACATCATCTCCATCAAGATTCATACCGTCAAACTCTAAATCAAGTTCAGGATCTAGAAACTCATCCGCTGACTCGAAATTATTCTGCTGTTGAGCTGAAGTCGCTGTCGCTGTTTGTACTGGAGCAACGTTAGGCACTAATGGTGTAGGGAGGACAGTAGGGGGTGGTTGTGATGCTTGCACAAATGTTGGATTAAGTGCTGGGGCTTCTGGTTTGAATATTAGTTTTTCTTCCTTTTCCATTCCTCTAGATGAAGAGTTATGGTCATTAAGAAGATCAGGATTGTAATGGAATTTTCCTTCGGCCTCTGCACTCTTCATTTCTCCAATAAGTTGCCGCTCCGGTAATGGCTAAATGTGCGTTTAAATAATAAACAATAAATGTAAATTGCAAACTCACTTACATACATACTAGAACAAAACTTATCAATAAAGATATTTTACCTCAAGAGTTGTATAAGCCTTTGCAGGCAGTTGTCGATTCCTTTCTCTGCCATTCGCAAACTGCTCAGCCTTTAATGAGTCAGCGAAGTCGGGGAAAAGATTTTCATACTGAACAGGATCAGCGAGGCTTTGTGCAGCCTTTTCACTAATTTTAGACAAGGAATCCCTCCACAAAGAAACGATTCGTGTAACTTGGCTAGGCATATACGTTCTAAAAACAGTTCCAAAATCACGAAAATTTTAATCTGCACATTACAAACAAAATAAAAACAAGTGTGTTCACGAACCTTGCAAAGAAAGCGGCTTCCGGTAACCTATCGCTTTTGATTAAAATGTCTAAGCACTTCTCCAGTTTACCCAATACGAAATAAGATGTAAAGGATATATTGTTTTTTCCACTATCCTCCGCAGTGTGAGCGAGCTTTTCTATCATTTCCGCATTTCCTATTCATAAAAAATGCAAACAACTTTAAGAATTGTACCGTGATTATATATCGTTGTGCATCTTGAGCATCAAATACCTGCTGAAGTGGCCAAAAGTAACAGTCCCCCCAAATCTTGCGCTTTGTGAAGTGCCTCTTGGGCCAGACCAAACTCGCATTTATTGATGGCTAATTCAGCCAGCTGCTTCCATTTCTGTTCACTTTCTGCCTCAATGGCTAACTGATGGGCCGTTTTGAGTTCTCCCAGTTGAAGAGCAAGATCGAATCGGTGCTCAGGGTCGGAAGAAACGGCCAAAGCTTGTTGTTTGAATCCCTGGTAAAAGAGAAATGAAAATCGAATTAAGTTCAATCTTGAAACATAAATAAGTGATACTAATGAAATATCGATCAAGTAGGCATTTCAATTCCAAATTGTATTTCTTACTTGTTTTTCCAAGAAGTTGGCTACTCTAGTACGCTGATCCTTAGGAATGGTAGGCAAAATCTTATCTGCTGATTCGAAATCCCGTCGCATTACCGCAGTTTGATATTCAAGTACGGATACAAGAAGAGCATAGGACACGATGTTTAAGTCTTTATCACACAAGTACAAACGATTGTCCTTTGGAATGTAACCTAGGAGGTACATTGTTCTAAAATATTTCAGAACAAAATACAATTCAATCATCAAAACATAAAACCATGAGGTTACATGGTGCATATCATTACGTGACGTACCTATCTATATGGGAGATGGTGACAATTTCTCCACCCACGTAATAATTAAGCCGATTTACATTGCTGGTGTAAATGAAACAATCTCCAACCCAGACTCCAGTTTTGACGATTTCTTGATTTTCTCCCAACACCTGACATTCAAAAAAATAACTAATTAAGAAATGGACCCACAATATTCAAATCTCCAGTTATCAATAATCGCACATCAAAAGCGTCTTCATAACCATCTTCTGTCAGCTTTTCCTTGTTTTCCTTTGCTTTAGCAATCGCGTCTTCATTATATTTTAAAACAAAGTAACTGTCCTCTGTGGCAATACAAAGAAGTTCTCCATTTTCAGACCAATAGACAGCTTTGGGCGTAATTTCGATTCTACGAACTAATTCCTGAGTTTCCCAATCGTAAAACGCGAGCCCAGAAACTGATTTAACACCCAGTAGGAATCCACCAAATATTCCTGAAAAGGTTATGGGTCATTAATATCGCTTTGATTTATAAATTTCTCGAGAAATTGTACACGAACCTTCCGCTCCATATTCAGGTTTAAATACTTTCTTTTCTTTAAAGTTCTTGAACAGCTTAACGCTAGAGCTGTTTTCACGGATAGCATACTCGGAAGAATCGAGGGCCCATACGAATTCTTGAGCTGGACCAAATGCTTTATTCCTCAGTGCCATCGCTGTATAAATTATGTACTCCCCGTCGCCACACACAACAACAAATCTATTCAATTTAATAAAAAATTGTTAAAAAGTCGATTAGGAAACAAGAAAACGCATACACAGAAACTACGAAAACTAAGTGGACAATACCAATCTTTAACTAACCTTCCATTTGGATTGTGTGCAATTGTTTGAGGATATATTTCACAGTTTCCCATGTCTTTAACACCTAAAGGTAGCCTTTCCCCGTCTTTGCCTTCAGCCCCGTCAGGCAGGGCATTAAGATTGGCTTGCTGTACTTCAGAATGCTTGGCCCATATTATTTTGCCACTGCTGTCCATCGATACAGCAGGTTCTTCTCGCCCAGCCTTAAATTATTGAAACCATTGTTAACATTGGTCTGTTTACTTTCTGATACAGTAACTAATGGTACATGAATACCTTGAACATAATGCTTCCTTCATCGTAACCAACTGACACGTTGTTTGAGCCTCTAAGACAAGAAATTGCCCAAACTCTTTCCAACCCATAATTTAAAGTGTTTTCCAATCTATAAGTATTAGAATGCCAGAGGCGAACTGTTCCGTCTTCAGATCCTGTCAAAATAATAGGAAGTTCTGGATGGAATGCTACAGCCGAAACATTTGATGCGTGCCCTTCGAGAGTCTGGACGCAGGTTTTATTTTGATAATCCCATATTTTGACGAATCGGTCATCTGCTCCTGAGACTAAATACGGTTTATCTCCACCGTGATAGTAGTCCACGCAGTTAACTCCTTTTTCGTGCCCCTCCAAAGTGAAATTCGGTGTTGCTGAACCTAACTGCCACACCTATGAAAATGTAAAAGTTAAAATTACTGTTATAGATCCACACGAAGTATTTAAACAAGTTGCAAAATATCTTAGTTCTGTAGTTTACCTTAACCGTACGATCTAGGGATGCTGATGCAAATGTATTATTGTCTTTCGGGTTGATAACAATTTGCATAACATAGTGTGTATGTCCTTCAAAGACCTGTTGGGCAGTCCACGATTTCTCCCAGTTCCATAATTTTATCGTCATGTCATCTACCGAAACCACATACATTGAACAATCACATCAAATAATGCGTTCATGCTCACAGCATTCGGAAATCGAAATAAGATTCAGAAAAGCCAAATACCGCTGCTGGTAAGAATATACGGCTGTACGGGGTGAACTACAATGCATCGTATATAGTCTGAATGAGCCTCAAACGTATGAACTCTTTCCAGAGTATTGTAATTGAAAACTCGGACTTGAACATCGTCCGAACCTGTAACAACCCAATTTTTTCGGGGAACAAATTTGGCTGTTCTTACTGGTAAATCACAGACCTATGTAACAATAATTGGAAATTATTAACTTGAAGTAACTGTTAATTAGCTGGAAAAATACTTTTATGATGATTCATACCTCAAAGGTCTTGATTAACTGCTGGCTTTCATGATTCCAAATGTGGACGTTTCCATTATAAAGAGAAACCAACAACCAGGGTTCACTTGGATGCAAGTCTACAGATTTGACTCGATCTGACCTTGCAGTCAATTTCCGTTTAACCTCAAGCTTCAGGGGCTGAAAAAAAATAGAAGTACAAATTAAATTAGAGAAATGATGGACTAAGAGTCGGTTGAATAGCTTGCAGAAATGGAAGTACAAATTAAATTAGAGAAATGGACTACGAGTAAAATTAAATAGTCGGTTGAATAGCTTGCAGAGAACAGCAAAACAAAATTTAACAACAGTTGACAGTGCAGCCCAGCCATGCTAATTGATGTAGTTTTGATTTGTAAGCTCAACAACATTTCAGATCAACCTCATAGAAGTCGGACATAATCAAATTGACTCCTTTAACTGATACAATCAATTGATTACAAGAACTGCAGCGGATCACATACAAAATACAACTTAAGAAGCATGAACCATAAATAAAGTAATAAAGACAGTGGCCAATAAACAAGGGTGCTAAGGGCCAAAAAGAGAAACATTACATTATTGAACGACTGAAGACTCCTCGATTGCAGGCTCATCGAACTGCTATTACTCAGTCCTTTTTTACTTAACAGTCCATGCTCTTGTCCCATGATGGTGCATGGTATGTCAAAAAAGTAACTTGCAGAACACAGAAAGACACGGAATAAAACATTTTACAACAATGAGCAGCTCTAGATTTCAGAATCAATAATCTCGAATCGCAGAATTGACACAAGCCAGTACAAGTATCAAATTCTTTGGACTCATCGATTCGATTCCCGATTACATGAAACTATGTCATTGTCATCATTCATGCTTCTTTTCGTACAGTTGTATGTTGTATTACTTGTTACAAGTTGTTACTAGTCTCACTTTTACAGTTACATACTTATCTATTACAGGAGAATGGAATGAATTAATCCTGATTTACCATGGTGAAGGACTACGGTTGTTGTTTGTGTTCTTGTCTTGGCTTGACACTTGGGATTTGAGACTTTGTAAGAAATGACAGGTGGCTTATTCAGGAACGAAGTGTCCCTTCTATACGAACTTCCTTGGTATGTCGAACGTCCTCAAAATTGAAGTGCCCCAGTCAATGAGTTGGTTGTTTCCCTTGGATTCCTCTGTGTAAGAATAAATGCTATTAAGTAATTAATCTTAACTCCAATTAAAACAATTCCCGTACAGTTCAACGATGAAAGAACAGAAATCCGGCTGCTTGACTCAGAGATGACAACTCAGCTCAGGGTTTAAACTTCCCCACCGCTCTAATCTTCAGCCCTTTTGGGCACCTTTTAGTCTAACGTTCCAATCGGGCGATTGTTCATTGTTGATTTTTTTATGAATCGATTTTTTTTTGTAAAAATCATTCTAATTTTTATTTTATCATTCTATAAATTTCTTTTGAGGAATTTTCAACTTCTTTTCTTTTGAGGGATCTAGCAGTTACAAACGGCTTTTCGAAAAATTACCATGTTGTAAAAATAGTCGAACTTGTAATAAGTATGCCTTTTAATTTAAACTTTCAGATGAGCTATGACTAGTGACTTTAAGGGTCAATTCGTGACAGCGTTTTTTGCAGGTGGGACATCAGCGGCAATCGCAGTGACGGCTGTTGCTCCTTTGGAGACGATTAAGTTACTTTTGCAGATTCAAAAGGGAGCTTCGAACATATCGTCGACACAGGAGTACAAAGGTTTATGATGCTAGATGATTTTTCAATGCTTTTTCGATTTAAGGTTGGGTGAAATGCCAATGAAGATTCTAAAAACCTTTGTTTTACAGGAATTATTGACTGTTTAATACGAATACCGAGGGAGCAGGGGATTTTGTCATTTTGGAGAGGCAACATGGCCAGCGTCGTACGGTGCTTTCCTTATCAAGCTCTCAATTTTTCTTTGAAAGACTTGTAAGATTTAAAAAAAAGTTTTCCAACAGAAATTAACAGTAGAGATTACATAGAAATCAGATTAATATAAAATTTATTTTGCATGGAGATTTCGAGCACAATTTTTAAAGAACTCGGAGACCCTCTGGGACAGATTTTTTAGTAATCTACTTGCTGGTGGAATGGCAGGATGTTGTGCCTTATCTGTGATATACCCTTTAGATTACGCCAGAACTAGGTAAGCCAATTAGATCATTCTTGAAAGATTCCTTCGTTTATTATTTTAAAACATTGGGTTTAAATCAACAGAATGGCCATTGATATTGGTAAAGGGGATCAACGACAATTTCGAAGCACTACTCATTGCTTGATGCAAGCTATCAGGAATAATGGCTTACGAGCTGTCTATAGAGGTTACTTTTTCTCTATATTTGGAGTATTTATTTACAGGTAAATTTCCCGATAAGTCTATGGGCAGTTGAGTGAGTATTCATCTCTAATGTTCTTTCAGAGCTCTGTATTTTGGAACGTATGATACTATGATAGAATGCATAAGACCTGAATATCAACATGTCATATGGATTGAATTCCCTGCAGCCGAGTTTTCTGCAACTTTAGCTGGTCTTGTCTCATACCCCGTAGACACAGTTAGAAGACAAATGATGCTCCAGAATTTTAAACCTTGTCAAACGTCCACTGCTAAAGCTGTCAAGTATCTGGTATCAATTTTAGTTTATACTTTAAATTTAATCTGAATACAATTGTTAAATATACCTTAGAGTACAATGGATTGCTGGTTGAAGATTTACCGTGCCGAAGGAATTAAAGGTTTTTTTCATGGAGGTTTAACAAACGTGTACAGGGGTACTGGAGGAGCACTTACTCTAGTTCTTTATGATAACATTCAAAGCTGGACATTTGCAAACCACCCATTTTTATCCCGTTATATACCAATAAGACATCACGTTAAACAGAACGAAGGTGATTCTGACGCAACTGGATTTTTTCAAACAATTCATTCCGACAAGAAACCCGCTTGCAAGATTTTCAAGGACCGCTGCTCATTTTGCAATTTCTAATTTGTTACTTTTCTAGGTTTGCCAACCTTGTTAATTGTACTAAAATAATAAATGTATTTTTTTAAACAAGAATGAAAACGTTGATAATTAGGTGGAGACAATTTGTTGGGCCGTAAACTATTGTTATTTGTTTCTGTTAAGGTTGAGGATGACTTATTACAAGATTTTATAACCACCGTTTGCTGGGTAGTCCCGTAAGTCTATACAGTAAATTCTTCCTAAACATAGCATTTAAAACATAGGTCATTACGTGCTAAATCAGTGTTCCCCATTTATTATGCACATCGATGATCCACTGTTCGTTTAAGTGTAATTTTTCCATATAAAATGTCAACAAATACCTAGAGAATTTATAGTTTCTTGCATTGCCCCACCCAGCACAAGTTTCTCAATAAATTATAATCTGGGGAAAGTTAGAAAGTGAAATTTTGAATCACACAATCAAATAAATCTATCAAAGGGATTTTTAAAGTAGCTAATTGCTGAACAATATAATCCCGTCCTTAGCCATTGAAAAGAGCAAATAGTTTAAACAATTTAAAGATGAAGACTCTTTGTATTGTTACCTTATTTGGTTAAATAAGACGTGCCATTAAAAATGACTTTTAGTTATAAACGATTGATCTCATTATTGAACATATGACTTGTTCTACATCTACTGAAAAATTCATATTCTTAATGTTTAAGGACAACTTCATAATCCACATTTACCTACAGTAAAAACAGCAAAGAAAACCAAATAATCCAAGAGAGTGAAATTATTTAATACAGCGTAGTCCAAGCTCGTTACTGTACTCAGTACTACTTTAATTGTAAATCAATAAAGCCCGATGAATAAAAAATGAACATTTGAGACAACAACTTTCTCAAGTTGTAGAGTATAACCAAAGTGTAGCTAGCGAAGCACCAAAATTGAGTATCCGTGGTCAACTGCTTAGCTACAATGAGAACGGACCGATATGAATAATCACTCACCGAATTTCGGTTAGTTAAGCTCAAGATAGAAAAGTCTGTGGGCGGAATAGCAGAGGGGGAAAGTGTGCTGAAGGGTAAAGCTCAGCCCAGCCCAGAAAGCCAATGAACGAAGGGTTGGCCACACCAAAGGCGTATGGAAGTCAAGGAAGGGCCAATGCGTTTCCGCCGATACCCGGATGACTTCCACCAATACCCGGGTGACTTCCTGAGCAAACAAAATACGGATCATTATGCCTCTTTGACTCCAAGAAATCCGTCCTAGAACATAGATTCTAGTCCAAGTTCCAAGTGTGTGAAAGCAAGTCTCCAATTTCCTTACCTATAAAATCAATCCAGTCATCAACCCCCGCCTCATACCAAAACTATTGCTGTATCAGGTAACAAAAAACTCATGTGTTTCCTTTTTGATATAAAATATTGATGGCAAGTATTGCCAAATTAGTAGAATCATTTTTAAACTAAATAAATTAACTATATGGTAATTATTAGTAATCAATGCGTTGCACCTAGATTAAATTCACTAAAAATTTGGGAATAGATTCTCAGCCTTTCCACTGTTAATATTTTAGATCATGGTATTAGCTATTTCACTTATTTGCTACATGGAAAAATCTCGTTATTATAGTAATTATTGGGTAGATGTTATCACAACCTATTTTGATTTTCTATTCGAGTTTCGAGTATTCATGTATTTAGTTTAGAAATGTTACTATTTGGATACTCTTTGAAATAATACAACGAGTCTCAATTTGCCTCTACAACTTGGAATTTCATTCACACATTAAAAGTAACAAAACTTTCTTTTTAACTTTTATCTTCACAAATTGATTCTAATTGAGAATTACTTTCTTCCCTTCCCCCAATCCGCTTTTTACAACGATATGGGTAGACACAATTTTTATTATTTTAACTATTGTTTTTTTATTCGAATGTTAGAATTAAATATTTTGATAAAAGTCTGCAATAGCCCAACAATACACTAAAACGTTTGAATTTGCAAAATGACTCTAGAAGCTCTACTGGACTATTTTAACGAATTTTAACTCGTAAAGTTACAAACCCTGTTTTGTTACTCGATAACCTAATAACTGGTCGCATAAAACTGTTACTGAGAATTAAAGATGAATGGTTTCTTGTATCAAAAGAGATGCAATCTATTTTTAACTGATTGCAAATAAATTAAACGTTTAATCTCATTACCTCCTCTTTAATTGAACTCTTAAAGGTCAGTTTCAAGGGGTTGCAATAAATTCGTCCTTGTGAGTCTACAAAGATATTGTTGAAGGGTATGTGGTTTAATTTAATACGTGTCACCCCATAAGTCCCCCTAAATTTTTTGATTCCAATGTGCATGTGAGAATCAATTATTAAATATTGTGTGTAGAGCTTTAGAATGAGAAATCAGAACAGGAAATAAAACAAAAGAACCACATGTGTTAAAGGGGAAAAGTCAGGTGTGGAGTTCGACAGGTGAACCACACCTGTTAATTATCTACTTGTACTTCCATATGTGATGTGTAAAAAGCTTCCATTCTAAAATGCCCCTTCTGGATTCGGTTTGCAAGAGATAACAGACAGCTTTGTAAAGTTCTCTTCTCCCTTGCCCGCATGCATGCCATTTTTTGTAAACACAAACATTTGTTAGCTTTTCTTGTCTTATGTGCTACAATTATAGGGATTTTGAATCTATCCATTCATCAAATGTTGTACTCAAGTAGACATTAATTATGCGTTTTAAAAGAGGCAAGTTGTCAATCAGGGGGCAGCAAAGTCACCATCAGGGCATCAGGTGTTACAATTTACAATAAACGCGTGCGGGCGAGCAAGTAGGAAAACGTCCTTATGTCATCATTGGAATATAAATGTTATAGGCTAGTACAGATAAGGTGCTAATCCTAATCCTTACACGTTTCACATGATACCGTAATTATTTCGAATCGTAGTGAATTTTCAATATTTTTACTGCAAATAAACTATTCACGATTTAAGTTTTTAAATAACCAAGACATGGTCGAATATCTATTCCTTTTCGATATATCTTTCAAGTTGATTTTCAAAACACGATAAAAGCCCAACAGAGCCTAATGCTTTCGATACACGCATGATAAAAACTCTTCTGTGCCAGCATTGCCTGCTGCTGTAGTCAGTTGAGTGAAAAAAAAGTATTAAAAAATGATCAAGACAAAAAAATATGCAAAAACTTGGCCAAGCAAAGTAAATTTAATGTTGAAATGATGACTTTGGAATTTTTTCCTCCAAGTTCTCAGCCGTCGTCATTCACGCCTTGATTCAATTTAGTGTGTAGAGGGTTGTCAGGTCGGAGGTAGTTTGAATAAAATTTTGAAATTTTAATTTTGTCACAGCAGATGCAGTGTTCATAACGTATTCAATGTAACGTGTAAATAATAGAGAAACCTCGGAAGGAAAGAGATTTAAGCTTGATGGTGAACATATAGTATGGGTTGGATTTGGGGACTCCAACCGGAACTAATCCGTTGGCCACAGATTCCAATCAATAAGGCACTCCCCGCTAATCAATAAATAATGTATTGCCCAATCACTCATGTATTTTTCTGTCAGTAGTCTAGCTACCCCGTATGTCAGAGGCGTTTAAGATTGCAGCATATTCTTTATTTAAAAATAGAAATATAAGATGAATGTTCTTCTGAAATCTATCTCAAGTTTTTACATGGAGGATTGCCTTTGCATTTAGGGATTGATCTATTCCGTGAATATAAATACTCAATTTTGTGGAAATGAAAATTTGTTATTATATATTTATTTTATGAAACGTTAATCTCAGGCTCTTAAATGTTCATCTGTATTTATGTATATGAAGTAGTGAAAGATTAATTATAGACATTAGTTCATTCTTAGACAATTCATTATTTTCCAATAAAAATCATTTGTGACTAAACTTATCTTTATGACTTGCTTTCACCGAAAATTGATGATAAGGAGAAGTAAATGACATTTGTAGGGCCAATAAATGTATCCGTTATCATAAAGGTTTAAGAATACTATTTTCTATAGCTTTTTTAATTGAAGATAATCTCAAACAGAATCCCTTATAAATAACTTTAGAAACTTTATTCGAAAACAATATACTTGAGACCCGAGACCCTTGAAATCAAAAACAGCTGGAGTTTACTTACTCTGTCAGAATCTTCTGCCTCAAAGTTGCATCTGTTTTCAAATAAAAAGCTGAAAGGAGATTTCTAGGTTCAAAAAATGTCTCTCGAATGGCTTTTAATTTAATTTATGTTTAAAATGATCAATTTACAAACATTAATTTTGAAAATTCTTTAAAAATAACCAACCTGTGTCGTCAAATTGCTAAGTTCATAGCTTATACTCTTCAAGGACTTATTCGTTTTATTCTTCTTAATGACCACAAAAAAAAACCACCGCTGGACACAATTATAGTTATAATTTTCTCCAAACAATAATTCATGAGTTATTATTATATTAATCTGATATGATTGTACCTCATTATTACACGATTAAAGGTTGCAAATTATTCTGAAAATCAAAAAGCAAGCAAGTTAATGAAAAATGTTTCCATACTTGGATTGCAAAATTCAAAATATAGGAATCCAAGGAGTGTTTCATATCTTGGAGGAAAGAGGCAATGGAGAAAGAGGGCAAGCCTGAAGCCCTGTGTCGAGTATGTGGTGACAAAGCCAGTGGAAAACACTATGGGGTCAGTTCGTGTGACGGATGTCGAGGATTCTTCAAGCGATCTATTAGAAGGTGCAGTCTTAAGTAATTACTGTTTAGTTCAATACACAAAATCATGGCTTAATTATCTACTTAAGGAAAAGCTCAATGTACGACTTATTATTTAATTGTTACTAATTTTAGAAACCTCGAGTATGTCTGCAAAGAAAATAACAATTGTGTGGTTGATGTAACACGAAGGAATCAGTGTCAAGCCTGTAGGTTCAAGAAATGTCTTCAGGTCAACATGAAACGTGACGGTAAGTCCCTCAAGGGTATTTGACTTTCTCCCATCACCCCAAGTTAATAACAACATACTTGACTGACTTGAATCATTCTGACTTTCACTACTTTCATCAATGTAGTAAGGAAAAAGGACCTCTGTAAAATAGTATTAGTGATTATCACAGAAGTTTCAGAGGTCAATACACAATTAAAGTTGAAGCATTGATGATTGACGTATTTATTCATTTAGCCCCTGTTTAATTTTCAAAATAAACTGGCCACAATAACAAGTCCCATCCACTGCAAACAGACCCGCAGCTGCTGGGCAATAAGCATTCAACTAACTGAAAATAGATTTCATTTCATGACATGGGAAAATTACGATATAATATTTACAAGTGGTTTCTCCATTTACTTCTCTTAATGATGTGGCTAGACTCGAATCCCTTCTTTCTGTTTGTTCAGCCAACGAGGCCGAACTAAAATTTTAACCACCATGTAGAACTATCTATCTTTATTCAACTCCACCACCAGATAATAATAAGGGGTGAAATGATGGAGAGGTAGATAAATGGAAGGCGGTTTGCCCTATCTAGCTTAGCCTTAAGTAATTCTGAATACTGAGCTAGGGCGTTTCACAAGACAGCATAGACTTTCTCAGAATAATCGCACTGTAAGGTATTATTGGACAAGGGAACAAAACATGATGACTTCCCTTCGTTGATTAATGATAAAGAAAGGCTGGGAGCTTTCTCCCGTTACAATCAACTCCTATAAGCTTCTTCACCACAAAAGGGAAAATGCTTAGTGATGCCAGTGGTGATTATTGGCGATAGACGGAGAAAGAAGGGCAAATGTGTTTGCTATTTGGGATGCCGGGTATTATTCAGAGACAATTCGGTTACCTTAGCTGGGAGTTTCACGAGTTGGGACTAAGGGTTTTGAGAAAGTTACAGCTGGTTGTATTTTTATTGCGTGACTAATGATGGCCTTTTAACTTGTCATAAGTTCTCCTAGATTAATTTTTTAGTGCAAGACTTCAACTTGATTTCTGCTGTACAAATGTACAATGTGTGTCTTGCCTATTATATTCCCTATCTTTGGGTAGTGGTGACTTCTTTGGATGATTATTGAAGATAGGGATTGATTGATTTGTACCTATTATTCCCACCAAGCCTATGGCACTCTTCACTATTCATAACTGTCAATATTCTTTATCTCGATTACAAGACTTCTAAACTTTTGGTGTGTGGGGAATCTCAAATTGCGGAATAGTCAATGAGTTACAATCGGTGATACTGACATTCATCACGGAGCTTCGTCATGCTTCGTCACCTTTATTAATGGCTTGGATAAGATATTCTGATTAAATACCGACGACCTCGTATATCGTGTTGCTTTGAGTTGATTCTGAAATTTTTGTTCTGAATTTACCCCATGGGATTTGGGACTTCATTTGATTGTATTTTTCTCAGACAAATCATCATTAAATATCATTTTAAATATCCAGTATTGCCTAGTAGTATTAACGCTCGAATCTAAATTTTACTGTAGGCTACTGTACATTCTAAACATCTATTTGTGAAAAATATACGGCTTTGTAGTAGAAAACATTTCTAACAAATGATAACAGTACAATCGAATCGACTGTTTTGAACCATAATTTTATCGCTTTGCAAACATTACCGAAACTGTAAGAATATCGTTTCCAAACCCGAAAGCTTTCTTAAATGCAAAGATTGTATACTTTATTATATTATATAAACCCTAAAATAGGAAATATTCCAACTTTTTCAAAGACCATTTTGATAGCAAGTAGGGGGCAAAAGTTGTTGAATAAAAGACAAACAACTGCAGACGACTATAAGCAAATAGCTTCTCGTTCCATTTGAAGAATCTCTGCACACTTACCAGATCACCCACACCAATCAAAAGACACCGAGAAATGATATCAAAACTTTCCAATGATTTGAAGACAAGAATAGAAGATACAGTAGCTTTATAGGAGTTCCTTAATATTCCTTAGCAGTGTGGGTCGGACAGGGTGAGAATAATATTGAAGAGACAGGAGTGGTTTTTGTCACCACAACACTTGAAAGTCATGTTCATGTTTACTCTGCCATTAGAGAGTGTGAATTCCGTCATCTGCACTCTCTCTTTCATCATAGTCAAAACCCCTTTATCAACTCTTATCCCTATTTCAAGGGTCTTTTTCTGAGCTGCATGCAGGGTATGTATATATTCTCTACCGATTTACAAAAATAATATATCTAGTTGCCCTTCCCCTTCACTACCAAAGGGACGTTTGTGACATGCAATCTGATATTCTGAATAAGGGTCTGAGCGAAAGAACAGCTTGGTTTAGCCTGGTATTAAAATCAGATTTTGAATCCTACCATCTTCTGTATTGTATTAGGAGGCATAGATGTTTTCTTACAGAATTTTCAAAAATTATAAATAAACTAACCTTATGAAGGGAGGCTTCCTATGAAAAGCGTACTGTGCATATTTTAGGTCCCATGAACACTTTCCAGACTACTTTCACTCCTACTAGCTATTAGTTTGATAGATTGGCGAAAATTTGACGTTTGTGGGCCTTCTAGTCTATTATTCATCCGTTCACATAAGTTAATGACCATATTTTATCAGTTTTATTATCCTCTATGAGTAAAACAAATAAGATAAGGTCTTAGTCTAATTAATGCAACTGTCCCTGTGTAGCAGTCCAGCATGAACGAGCCCCTCGAGCCTCTTCATCCAAGCCTAAATACCTCACCCAATTTACTGCAGGATTTCCACCTTACTACTTTCCATTCAAATCGGCGTTCTACCCACCGTTTTTCAACCCAGCCGGAAGTGTCAACACCAACTTTCCCCTTGGGGTTTTAGGTGCAGGGGGAAGTAGCTTGTCCGTAAACGGTATTACTAACAATGGACCTACGAGTAATTTCACAGGAGGAGATATTTTCCCAACAACATCCTTGGTCCCATGGAATGCCAATAGAAAACTTATAATAAATCGACCAGTCTCCGTGGACGAGAAGGAACAGACAGCGAGTAGTCCAGGACCGGGTCAAGGGTCGTTAATCAATAAGGAAGATGAGGTCAGTTCGTCTGGAGGAGAAGAACCTGTTAATTACTACAAATTTTTGGAAAACCTTCACATTGGGAATTTGATCCATGAAAGCGTCTACGAGTCCGCAGCAAAGTTGCTATTTCTTAGTGTCAAGTGGGCACGAAGTGTGCCGTCTTTCTTAGGGGTAAGTGTGGAGTTATTTAAAACATTGAAAAAGTTGAGTTTATTTGTAATTGTAATTGGAGTTAATTTTAATGTCACCTTTATTTGACAGCTACCACCTGCAGATCAGCCTGTTCTGCTTGAAGAGGCTTGGCCCGAGTTATTTCTATTGAGTGCTGCCCAATGGGGGCTATTGATAGATGATGGTAAAGCCCACTATTAGTTATAGTACAAAATACGTCTTATATTTAGAATTTACTTATTTAATAGTAGTATTAACGATGAGTGTTTATTTTAGTGACGCTAGTAGCGGGGTCCGCTGTTCCAAGAATAAGACAAGAATCCTTATTACTTGATGTCAGAATTCTCAGAGAAACGTTGGATCGGATAAGTAGCATTCGACCAGATCATACGGAACTTGCATGTCTGAAGGCTATTGTTCTATTCAAACCAGGTAAAATTTAGTCCCATAATTTCTTTATACTCTAGAAGTATCCGAAATCTAACAATCTAATCCCTAATCTCAGTAATCTCTTTTGATATGCTGAATTCGTATATGTCAGATTCAGAACACCAACTGTGTAACTCAATCAAATGCATTGATTTTATTTCAAACTATTTTAGGATTACACAACTCTATACTCTTATCGCTATCCAATCTTAAGTAACCACCAACTAGGTTTCATCGATCTCAAGGTTTACTCGTAATTGAAATTAGCATTTTATTTCAAACATGGATTTCCTCGTCCTGGCCTTAACTTTATTTAGAATATAGTTCCATGTTCTTACTAAATATTTGGAAAGGACGGCGTACAATCCTTTTCCTGCCTACACCCTTAATATTGCTCAACTAATCTCCAAGATTCAACTGCTATAGTTAAATGATTCAATTGTAATGAATCCGTACTGACAACTTGGATGAAAAATTACCTCAAATCAATACTTAAATTAGTTGTCTTATTTTTTTGTTTCAGAAACGGGTAAACTGAGGGAGCAGATTCAAGTGGAGATCTTGCAAGACCAGACTCACGTAATGCTCCAAGAATATTGCGCTGGGAAAAATCCTCCGAATAAAATCAGATTTGGGAAGTTGTTGCTAATTTTACCTTTAATTAGAAGGATTAATGGAAAACTGCTGGAAGAGTTATTTTTCAAGCAAACTATAGGAGAGATTCCAATTGAGAGACTTCTTTGCGACATGTTCAAATCTTAATAAACTAAATTAAGCGGTGTCCTAATCGCAAACTGATCTTATGAAATAAGAATATTTTTCAGTCGGGTATACATGGGATTCATTAGCATACATAATTTAAAGTTTTCAAAGATCTCAAATACAAGCTTGTAAGTGTTTTTGTAAATACATCTATTGATTTTCATAAATATTAGTTTCTGCTGGTATTACAGTTCCCAGTTCCTGGCTTATGGTCACATTATTCAGAATCGTCATATTGGCAAGGGCTATGAGCGACATTACCAAGCTTTTAGACGTGCTGGCCCTATCTTACTAAAAAAAAGCACTTATATTTTTAGTTGAATTAACTGTTCATAGTTTTAAACTACATATATCTCTTAATTGGAAAAATAATACTATGTTAATAACTAAGCTAGATTATCACAATATTCTTTATTCTTAATAGGCATCGAATACTAAAAATTAAGAATATTCATACCTGAGCTGGTGAGCAACATTTAAAATCTATTTCACAATCTCACACTTTCAAAACAGCATTAACAGCCAAACTATAATGGCGATTCAGTGCACTACTACAATTACATCGAATGCACAGAAGACTGATCACAGAGTTTAAAGCAAGCATTCATTAAGTTTGATTAAGGACAGGATTTGCAGCTCAGTATGTCACAACAATCAGAATAGTATATGGAAGGGTGAATATAGTAGTTTCTATTGCTTCGCTGCCTAACCAGCCATATGTAACCCACAACGCGTTTATACGATACGAAATATTTTTTTAAACTATTGGTTCTAATATAATATCATAGCTTTGTGAGAACTTTATGAATAATAATGTTTGTAACGTAAGTTATGATTACACACGCAGTGTAATTGTGGCTCATAAACTACAACCTCTATTCTAACTTCCATACCACCAAAAAACGATTGAGGATGAGAGGTGCCCTTCAACATCAACTATTCCTTCGTGTATGTACACACACACATGCTGCGATGAGGAGATCAATCAAATGTTAACCAACATTTGCTAGATTAGTGCAAATAAATGCAATTCGCTTCTTGAAAACTCAAATTCCCAACCAGTTCTTTAACTCTGAGTCTCACACCGTTGTTCATTCAGAGTTGAAACACTTGAGTCTCACAAGCGCTGCAAAATCATAGTATGTACTGCATGAAGTGCATACCAAATACGGATAGCCAAGCAGACACTAGAAACGCTAGATATTCAGAATGCAGCAATAGAATGTATTAAAACAGAAAAAAATCATTCATTTTTCGTAATGATCATTCTGATTGCGATTGCTATAACTTTATCATAGCCACTTCTTAGCAAGTGCTTCTTGCTCTTTTAAAACTACAGATCATGTGTGCAATTTTATGTGTGTAACATACCTCAAGTATATCTCGTTTGACAACTCTTTACTACACACAGAGTTAATAGTGGTTTGACTGTATTTGCTGTACGAGTTATTTCACAAAAACTTTCAGTTCAAAAATGGGTCTCGAGAGCCCCAAACCAAATTCTTTGAGATCTGCGGGTCAAGAAGCAGAAATACAAGAAACCGAAAGTGCTGACATTACAATAAGTCCCTGTACCAATGCTACCAGACAGAGTCCCAATAGTTCCAGTGCAACGATAAATAGTTCTAATACAAATCCAAATGGTTCCGGTACCGATACGAGTGTATCCATATTCCCAGATTCATCCTACCCAGTTTCCATAGACCTCACAGGACCTTTACCTGTAATAAGTGTCATGAGGGATCAATATCTTATCAACCATAATTACAACCCTCTACAAAAACATAATCAGTCCAGCTCATCAGAAAAATTGTACCACAAATTAATACGAGAAGCCCCAAACAAAAGTTTGACAATTGAATCCAAACTATCAGACGAAAATAATAAGGAGACCGACACAAGGGATATGGATCCAGATTTGATATCAGAAGGGAAGAAATTCATCAGAAGAAATTTTTTCGCAGTAATATTTGCCCACCTTGTCTCAATCGCCTTTCTACTTGGAGTGAAACCCATCCAAGCCTTGTTATTAAGAACCGGTTCCATCCATAACAAGGAAAATACTCTGAAGAGATATTTAGCCTGTGTTATCAGCCTAAAGAATCTTTACGAGTGTGAATTTTCGAATAAGTCCAGTAAAACGAACCTTGAGCTCGAAACTTTAAGAAATGGGGAGGAAAAGGTCGCAAGAAATTTCAAAATTTATGCAGCTCCTCCCATTCACTGTATGAAACTTGAGAAAGACGAAGAGCATCTTTTGCAGGTCTTGAAACAAGATCTGAGTCTATTGAACGACGTGGACACTTCTGACATCAAAAATTTGGACAAGATTTACACAACTGTGAATCCCGATGTCCCTATGAGTCAATATGACTTGGCTATTATTCAGTTCACTTTTTTCGGCTTCATTTCCCTGTTTCCAAAGACGTTCGGAATCCATGAGACCCAAAAGTCTCATCCTAAGGGACTTCAAGGATTCATTCATTTATGGGCAGTTTTGGGAAATCGCCTAGGGCTAGATGATAATTTCAATCTATGCCTGGAGAAAAACTTTGACCCCGAGACTAATCTTACAATTTTTAAGGAGATCTTCCTCTTCAGTTTCAAAATCTCCGATTGTACTGTGATCAAGCTTTGGAAAAGTATGACTTTTGGATCTTCCAGATACTTTTATTGCTTTAGAACAAAATCCATGATACATTTTATGCTCAAGAATGTCGCGGGTATAGTTAGCTCAAATTGTAAAAATGTGTTTTCCATAATGAATTTGTATGAGAGAATGTCTTATTACTCACATCTCTTTGTGTTGAATTGGATGTTGAGGTTTTGGTTCACCAGGAATTTAATGAACTTGTGTTCTAAAGCCGCCTTATATTTGGGGTATAAATTATATTTGAGAAGGGTTAAAAAAGATAAGGTCAGCTATGATTCTAGTTTGGCTAGTATTTATGTTACGGATGAGAGCTTTAATATTACGAACTAAGATTAAAAACAAAACATGATTAAAAATTCATTAATATTATCATTTAAATATCTGCAATTCATCAGCATTTTATATTTATTTTGAACACTGCAAAAAATCCACAATATGTTTTTGGACCGATTCCGGGTGACTCAAATGAAGGTGATGGGTCCCTTTTTCGATGTGCACAAACTTGACAGGCTCGCTGTTGTTTATTTTCAACCAGCGTTGAATATTGTAGTTCATATAATTGGACATGGATTTAACACCTTCCCCTGCTTTAATGAACAAGAGTCCACGCCTATTTCATTTAAAAAAGTTTAATCATATGTCACTAATAATATATACGATTTCAACGATTTAATCATTTGAAATCAAAATGACTGAAATCACAATTACTGGAAGTGCTTAGCAATGAATGAGATCTGCCTGTGATCATATATGGTCATGGGGAGGTATTGGACACGAATATCGTGAGAGAATTTAAATCGACCGGATCCTACTGGGTCTTCAATCACTGCCCTTGTCATTATTGTCTTGCCTGTTAGAGATTTAAATTAAAACAAGATGTGCAGGCATGCTATTGGAAATGCATAAAAGCTTTTATGCACAAGTGTTCGATATTAATATTTAACCATGTGCAAGTAAAAGGATTTTCAAGCTAAGCTAAAATTTACATGCGATCTCATCCAATCCCATCTGATGACTTGTCATTAGCATGCTAAGGACTTCTGATGATGCGAATGAAGGGGCACAGTCATTCCGATTTTTGTCTATAGATATTAGATTTTCCGAAATAGTTGGGACGATTTTAAAGACATCAAACTGCGAGAACACGACTGGAGTCAATCCATCAATAGCCACCTTTATGTATAAAGCAGAATATCACAACTGGCAAAGTTAGCACTTCTCACTTAAATTGAACGTAAATATAAAATCTTCATACAATCTGATGAACTGAGTTGGGGTGCAAAGATGCAAACAGAAAACCCATAATTCCACCTAAGGAATGCCCAATAATTGACACCTTCGGCCACCCAAAGTTCTTCATAACACGGAGAATCCAGAGAAAGGAATCTGTTATATTGTAAACCATCCCTGTTGGGTAATGAGACGAGAAACCATGTCCAGGAAGATCGATGCATAAAAATTGGTATTGGTCTAATGAAGTTATCAAAATTGGAATCAATCGATCAAAACTAGCTGCATTGTCTTTCCAGCCATGTAGGCAAATCACTGGCTTTCTTGAACTGTCTGACCCATTCCAGTGGCGAGCTGTAATTAGATTTTAAATAGTACGCATATTGTAATAGGTTGTTTGAATCAACTATACCTGCGATATGTCCCCAAGGAACATCAATCTTTATTTCGTTTACTAATGGAGATCCAGAGAATCTTTTTGCTCCAGAGAATCTTTTTGCTCCAGTGAGATTTTTAGATAGACATGCAGAAGCTTTTGAATGCACAGAGACTACCTTCAATAAATTATGCATCAACTTTGTCATCTAGCCAATTAATGCTGTTAGATGTTATTGAATTTTACAAATAAATCCAACATATACCAAGGAAAAATCTTGATCATACACAACTAATCGCTTATAACTGGCAGATTAGCGCATTAAAAAGTTACTCGACGTTACTGATGGTTACCTTACGAAATCAATGATCTACTATCATCCACCGAGTTTTCAAAGTCACTCTTGTCCATAAATGTTGTGCCTCTTTAGTTTTGTCAAAAGCTCACAGACCTACCTGTAGAAAAACGTTTGAACGCATAGAATAAAGTTTCGAATTGACTCCACCATATGAAATTACATAGTTACAATGGCTAGTTTCAATTTCAAGAATATAAGTGCAGAGCTTCAGACTTTCTGCCGTGTACCCTTTTCAGCCCTTGATAATTTGGACCCAGTTAACTTGCAATTCTCAGAAAACCCTGCATTTAATGACGTTGAGTTGTACGATGAGGATAGTCCTTCATTTGATAAGGTTAACTATTCCCACTTAAAGTCAGTCCCACTGGCTACACAAATCTTTCTAAGGACTGTTTCATTAATATTGTTTATCTTCAGAGGAAGCATGTCTACGCGAACGTCTGGGAACGGAGTTTGGGTTAGTTTATATTAAAATACATAAAACTGTGATAATTTCAGCACGCATACAGATAGTAATTACATGCTAGTTACATAAAATATTTCCAGACCCGAGAACCACGGGAGGTGAAGAAGGTCCTTCCTCCGATACATGGACAATCGACTGGCGACAATGGCCCCCAGATGTACCCCACATTCCAGCCGGGTTAAAAATCCCTGTGGAATTCTATCCAAATGAAACGCTAGGACTAATGGAAGCTGTACCGATAAGTGCAGAGTCAACAGCATTCTACGAAAGTATGGAAGGTCTCCTCAACTCTGCCCAATCAAGGAGTATTATGGTAGACCCTCCAGCGGTGCTCTTTCTGCGGAGCCAAGTTGGACATTTTTATTCGGTACGATATTTCTTTTAATTTACTAAAACTAGCCTATGGTGAGTTTAATTTGAATCAAACGGTTTTCTATAGGTAAAATTGAGACTTAAAAATACTGACTCTGTTCCAAGGAAAATTACAATCTTTCCTCCAAACAATGCGTGTTTCCATGTTGTTTCGCCATCGTATAAACCAACTATTGTTCCCGGACTGACGATTTCCCTTATAGTCAAGTTTAAGCCTGACTCAAACCTTTCAGTCAATGAAGCTTTGTTTATCGCAGTTGAAGGGGATGGGGCCTTAACTGTTCCCCTTGTTTCGGCGAGTATTCCCCCACCAATTCTTGAGAGTACGCATCAGTTTTCAACAGCAATGAATTAATCTTAAGTAATTTATAATCATCATTATTGCACATCTTAAAGTTGACGAATGGGACTGTGGATGCAGCGTTATATCTACTTCAAGGACAGAGCATTTTGAAATAAAGAACGTGGGCAGTCAAGGACGATTTTGGTTTCTAACGGAAGACGAATTTCGAAATGAGGTTTTTAACTATGAAGATAGATATTAAATCCAATTTTATACTATAAATCCATTTTAAAAGTACAATTGACAATCATTTACTAATTAAAATTTTATACAGTACCTATCGTTTCAAAAGGAACAGCACAAAAGCATGAATACCCTTTCAGATAATGGAATTTCGAATTCGAATGGAGCGAAGTCTGATCTGAAAGGGAACACTGTGTACACGACCTCATTTAAAGTCAACCCATCTTGTTACAAACTTCAGAGAAACCAGAAAGTTAAGATCAAAGTGAAGTACACGCCAAGGCATGTAGGTCTTCACTATGAGAAACTTGCGATGATGTGTGACAACGGAGAAGTTCGTTGGATTGCTGTAAAGGGGATAGGGATCGATATTAGGTCAAAGGGTCTCGTTGAACTAAGGGTAAGTGGATCAATAATACGTTAAGCCTATTAAATTTTTAACTAATGATTGAAAGAAAAGGCTGAGCCATCTTGGACTGCACCGCCGGTTGACTTAAACTCCGATGTTAATTGCCGTTACTCCATCGACCTTGGAGATCTCCTACCTGGAGATGGAGGCAAAATGAATTTCAAAGCGATTAACAAAAGGTCAACCAGAATTGGTCTTTGAATTACTACTGGCTTTATATATTTTTTATATCTTTTAAATGGATTATTATTTTAAATTACAGTTGTATCCCTCTGTATTTCTTTTGGTCAGTCCGACCGTTACAACTTTCCAATGATGAACCAATGGGAAATATATCTTTCCAGCGATTCTTGGAAGGTTCCATGCAACCGTTAGAATGGGATGATTACTCAAGTCACTGGCATGATGGGATTCAATCGATAGAGACCCAAGTTGATGTAAAGATATCTCCTTCCCAAGGGATCCTTCGTCAAAGTCAGGAGATGAGCTGCTGTTTGTCTGCATCCTCTCCAAAGAATAATTTAGGGTATTACGGATGTGTTATTAGGTAGGTTACTCCAGTAATTGATGCGAATTTAATGTTTTACGGAGTTTTTCCATCAGCTAACTAAAAACATCAATTTGGTAACCTATTTCAGTCTTTTCGTGGAGCAAGTTAATGATGAATCCATCTCTATTATCACTCCATTAGTGAAGAAATTAGATGATCAAGGATTAAATGATGTTCCCATACATCTTGATGACCTACGACGAACAATGCCATCGGATTCTTCATATCGCCGTGAAACCCAGGAAAAAGATTCTCAAATGTCAGATCAAAAAAACCCAAAATTGTCTGATAATATGAGGGGTTCAAGTGATGGAGAAATGGAAGTTTATACAATAAATCATGGTCATGACAAATTGGAACTGTTGCAAAGCACTTACAATGGTCCGGAAGCTTTCAAACTAATATCGCAGAATCGAACCATAATTACGAATTAATTTTTGATCATACCCTCAAACTTCTTAGGTCACAACAAAAAGCAAACTAAGCTTCATCGAGACCAGAAAAATCCTATATTCAATAATGGGTCGACCAAACTTAGTCCCCTCAAAAAAGAGACAAGACTTTCGCTAGAGTTTACTAAATCTGGTGGTGAATTCATCCCTGGCGTGGATAAGGCAGCTCAACTTCACTACATCAAGAAACCTGATGAGCTCATCACGGACGATAGAACATATTCACCGACTATGGACGAACTGCAGACATATACTGAATTTGCTAAGGGTAAATGAGTAATTATTATTAAACAAAGTACAAAAATCAGTTTAAAATGATAACCGATAAACTTGAAAGTTCCACCGTCGAAGAAATGGTTAAAGAACGCTGCGTTACAACCCATCGCTGAGGTTGAAGTTTGGCTTAGAGCCGTGCCTCTTAATGTGCAGTTCCACCCACCATTCATTGTAGCTTCTGGGGTTACGATGTCACGAGTTGAGAGGCATGAAATAATTATCATCACTTTGTTTTGAATGGATTGTAGATGAGTGTGTAATGTGTATATATCTCGAAAATTAATCTTATTAATTTGGGTTTGAAGGACCATTAATGCATTCAACGCATCAGCCTGGATAGTCGAAGTGACTTGGGAGGATATGACAAGTGAGGCAGCTTGCATTTTCTGCGAACCTTCGAGATTTATACTGCAACCTAATGAAAATTTCGAATTTAAAGTCACCATTCAGTTTGAAATATATGGAAAGGTTAACCTGGGCTGGATATCACGATACAAGCTTATAGTTTTCTTCGAATAAAGGCTTTGGGCTATAACACTTTTTTTCTGTATAATTTATAAATAGGTATCCACAGACTTAAAGGGTTTCATGAAGGTTAAGAGGTCTTCAATGCAAACGCCATGCTCTATTCCATGTTCGATTACTACATCGGGCCCATTCATAGTAGCAGTGACACCAATTCTAAATTTCGGAACCATGAAGATCTCTTCAGAAAAAATGAAGACTTTGGCAATCAAAAATACAGGGTATGCCATTTTTAAACACTTAAAGGTTATGCCAATTATAGTAATTAGAATTACATGGAACCAGAAGAAGAAGTAGATAGACTACAGAACCGATAGAAATTAGCAAAGATAAAGGACTTTAAAATCTCTATTGCTATCTTCTATCTTATTTTTTCAAGGTATCAATATTAATGATTAAGTTTTCAATAGAAATTACCCCGCACAATGGGTTGCAGCAGTAAGTGCAGAAGGACTGATTGATGAGAAAAATCGAAAAATCTCTCCATTTAATAGAAATCTTGAAGCTCTAAGGTTGTTAAGAGTGTGGCCAACCTGGGGGGTTCTCAATCCCCAGGAAACATTGGGAGTCAATGTTTATTTTTCTGGAGAAGTATGTTCCAAATAGTTCCAATGAATATGGCCAACTTTCTTACAAGGAGATAATACTATTACATTTTCCTTTACACATTAGATACCCGGAGAGATAGCAGCTTCGGTTAAGATAATGGTTGATGGAATTCCTGAGAGTGCTTTATATATTCCAATCTGTGCCGAAGTTCAGTCACCATTCCTTGTCTTAGAAGAAAGTGAAATCACAATTTCTAGAGAAGCAATGCTGGAGAATAAAGTTGTAGATACAACGGTGATGTTAGCAAATCCTACAGGATTTCCAATGAATTTTGCTTGGCAGTCATGTCTCATAGGAAGACAGTCTCAAATTTTGACAGCCGAGTTTTATCCATCAGCTGGTTTTGTCCCTCCAAGAGGAACAATGGATTGTATTTTAACAATGTCCTCAAAAGTTGATGCAACGCTGCGAAACGTTTACGCCCTGTGCATTGTAGATGCCATGAAGGAACCGTTGATTTTAAAAATCTCATCTGACTAGCTTTTGTTTTCTTGTAAATAAGGATTTTCAAACTAATGGATGCTATAATCTCGCAGCTAAATAGTAGTGTCAGCAGTAATCAACCACAATAATGAAATAACAGTGTGAAATAAAATGAGCTATGAAAGTTAGAATAACAAACATGTTTTAAAGTTACTTTAAAACATAAAGGGTAATTCTTGTTTAAAAAAATACGCTGAAGTACAAGTACTTAATTGCTTTTCGGCAAAACCCAATGCTTTATGATTTGCATTTAAATTATACTCACAAACTCACAACTGTCCACAATTGGTAACACTTACATTGATTTTTGGCCTATGGTTTGCACCCACGGGAACATTTTCGATCTTCCTTAACACAAGAAGGCCGTCAATAACTTTGCCAAAAACACAGTGTTTGCCATTCCTATAAAAACAAACATGAGTTGTTATTTGTCATCAATTGAAAAAAAAATCCTCGCATGAAAAACTTACAGAAAGTCAGCACTGGCACAGGTCACGAAGAATTGACAACCGTTTGTGTTAGAACCTGTGTAAATAATTTAATAATTTGTATGCTCTTGTCAACCATATAATTTAGTTATGAGTAAGCGGCATAAGTTACCCGAATTAGCCATGGAAAGAAGGCCAGGGCCTTCGTGGCTAAGGGTAAAATTTTCATCATCGAATGTAGGGCCATAGATGCTCATAGATCCAGTTCCATCCGAGTTCAAGAAATCCCCCCCTTGACACATGAAATCTGGAACAAGCGATAAATAATAAAACCGTTATCCCAACGTTATTTTTCTCATAATAATGATTAACGCCACACCATAAAAAATCAACCTTTGATAACCCTGTGGAAAACAGATCCTTTATACCCAAGGGGTAACCCTTCTTTATTTTTCATCTCTCCTGTGCAAAATTGTCTAAAATTCTCTGCCGTTTTAGGGGCCATGTCCGCAAACAGCTCGAATATCATCCTTCCAACTTCCTAATACGAAACATAGAGTTTTGGATATTAGATTACAAAGATTACCAACGTTGAAACCAGCTTTGAATTCATTTAGATTAAAACGTTGGAAAATGCCGAGACCTAACATAATCGGTCATTGTTAACATTTAACTTACCATGGTCCCAATGCTTATGTCAAAGAAAACCACAGGATTGTTCGGTGTCCGAAGTTGGCTCGAAATCTGGGCCCAGGTAGGCATATTTATAACAAGTTTCTGAACAAAACAAATAAGTCAATCAATCTAAATACCCCTCACTTTATAAATCTGACGAGATACAAATTACAATTTCAATTAGAACCACTTCACATTTCTAACTCACAAATAAATACCAATTCCTCTCTCCCGGTACAAGAATTTTACCGCCTTATTATTTGCTTAATGCCATTGCCAGAGTTTAAACTGGACATGATTCAGATTCAGAGATCAGAATCGAAGTACAGATAAGCCATAAGCCAATCAATATCGGATCACCATGCAATGCACCAGTAAACCCATCCGAAACCATATAACTAGAATTAATGTTAATTATTAGCCTCGGTTAATAGTTTGAAGTTAGAAACTCCGGGTGTTCATTAATTATGTCATGGCTAGGCACAATTAACACAAATGTTTAACGTTTTTGACTTCTCTGGTTGCTCGTCCCTTGTTAATTTGAACTTGAAATACGTAAACTTACATATATCGCTATATAATTGTTAAAAAATTAGTCTTGTGTCTTGGACAAAATAAGTTTAAAGCAGTTATGCCATCAGGTTATAGGTTAATCTAATCATTGTCAGCATTCCATGGAAAAGTCTGCATCAGTTAAAATTCCGGTTCCGGAAGCCCCTAGCCCTGCTTTGCCCCCAGCATGCATCCAGGACCCAGGTCAAAGGCTAGTCTGTGCCCATGTCATACTCATTCCTGGCATTCCCTGTCTGATGTGCCCTCGTGCCCCCATTAACATGCACTCGTATACACGATAGATGTCCTATTGATTAGCCCTCATCTACCCCATGTCCCCCAAAGGTCACTGTCCCTCAATCAGTGGAATGGGCTACTTAGGCTGGCCTGGAATAGATATTTGAAGAAACCTTTTGATTTTTGATTGATAAACAATGTAATAGTGTAACACTGTAAGTCACTGGTGAGAAGAGGACACGCGGTGCTCCACCTGGTTTGCCTCAAGTTGTTAGTACGGGCCGCTACGAAGTAAGTTGTGTCCTCTAGGCAGTGGGGCTGGTGATGCAGGAAGCTATGTGAACTATGCAGGAGGAGAGAGACTGTATTACATAGTAGAGTAGTCTATACACTCCACACAATACCCGATCGTCCCAATCATTCATTCACGTTGTCTCTTCTTCAAAGGAACTATCACTTGCTACTTGCTTGTTGTAACAATTCCATTACTACTCTATTGTTGTTTTATTCAATCTCGCGCAGTCATCAATTACCTTAAATATTGCCGTCGATATTTCAGCCTAAAACTACTAAACACGGACTTGAACTGTTCACTTACAATCCCCCCAAAGGAACGTCCCCGCAGGGAGAATTTCAATTCCGAAACTCACGGATATCGTTTCGCCTAAGCGATAATTCCCTCTCCGACCACAACGGACGGCAGACGGAGTCTTATGCACAGTCTCTACGACTCATCGACAACTTGGTTAGTGACGAGGGGGGTCTCCTTCCTCGAATTCCACTGGTGAGTTCTTTATCATCGAATCTTAACTTGATTCTCGAGTATATTCCTTCATTACTGTTTACTATTCTCCTATTACTCTACAACCATCCATGCTGAATATCTTGTTCCCAATCACCACTAAAAGTATACAATATTGAATGAGAAATCAATTCGTTGTTTCATCATTTATTTTTATTTGGTTTTTATAGTGAGCTAAGGAGCTAGTTGCAGTGTTTGGTGGTGTGAGACTGGATTTGGATCAGCTGATAAAAAAACTAGCAGGAGTTCGACTAGAATTTGTTTGATGACTTAAAGTCAAGTGCTGTTGGTGGTACATCTCATTCAGTCATACGTATTTCTCCGGTGTGCTGTGACCTTAAGTTGGTGGTTAAAAACGACAGTATTCCTCGCTATATCGTATCGTCCAGTTGACCTGTTTCTCAGATAGAATTGGTCACTGCTGCTCCTGCTCATTCCGAAACACCTTTAAGAGCGTAAGGTTATCTCTGACCTGCTGACCGCATCAGGGATATTACCGTTTCTGCTCACTCCTTTCATACCCTAGAATGCCAACCAAAAGGTACGTACTTGCTTAGTACATCAGCATCACATTGATTACATCTCCACAATTGGTCTCCTCCTGAGGGAGTACATTAATTAAGAGCAGCAAAGGGGTGTTATTTAAAATTTTAAAAAATTCAAGTACAACATCTTTGTAAACTCGTGCATGTTGTTAGACGGCTTTCAATAAGGATCGGGAAGTACTTTCACTATCAAGTAAGCACATGGATGAAAAGAGCAGGAGTTAGATAGAGTCTTCTGGAGTTGTTTCCCTTCCGCATGGAATACTGTAAACAATCTCACTAATCTCAGTCATAAATAATTAAAAGCAACTTTACATTTGAAATTTTATATGATTAATAGTGTTCGTTCGTTGAAACTGTATTAAGGAGAATTGAAAGACAGGCATGAATGGTTAGGAATTGCAGTTTGCAGTGAGAGTTTAGTTTAAGTTGGAATGTCTTTATTGAAAATCAGAAAATATTAAACTAACTTTAAGTTTTTATGCATCTAAAATTCCTACTAGGATGAGAAAATAATGTGATTATGTGATATTATTGCTCTAGAAAAACACTCATAAGATGAGTCTACTACTGCCTATGTTAGTGACTCCTAAGCCTCATCAACGACTCAGAATGTAACAACAGAATGTGTTTTATCACTTTCGATTTCATTATGCATGTATCGAGTCTCAAGGCAGTCTAAAAATACTACTGCACCACTATTCCTCTATCTTCAGAATACTTCAGATTCAAATGCCCATCCAGACCCATATCTCGATATTCGTATACTCCAAATTGAACAAGGAAACTTGGTAACTGTAGTGTGAATGTCTAAATTTTCTTTCTTTCCTTGCTATACCGCATAATGATTTTGAGCTCCTTATGAGAAATACGGCAAGGATAAGGAATTAGGAATAAGATGAATTTCGCTAATCGGTCTGCGTATTTTTATTTGCAGTAACAATATTATGTCACCTATGCCAATGCAGCCGAAGATAGGGGAAGCTTCGTTGAAGTTTGGGCCGGACTGGCTTAGAGCTTTGTCCTCATCTGAATCTCCGGGAAATCCTAGCAACTCCAATTCAGGTGGGGATTCCGGTGGGCGACACGGTTTTGCGTTTTCAGGTTGGGGAGGTGGTGGAACTCCAGAAGTTCGAACTGGTTTTCCATCGAACAACAAAGAATATTCGGCTTCCTCACAGTTTTCATCGTCTCCGTCGTATCATCAGCAACACCATCAGATACGTGAAGGAAAAGGAAACACACCTCCAAACTCGCTGGCGACTCGATTTAAGCTATCAGAACACCGGTATACACGGGAGGAGATGCTGGCTCTCTACGATAAGAATCTGGAAGCTCCATCCTTCCTTGCCAACTTTGGAACACTGATTATCGAAAAGATGCAGCCTCCTATGGCTTTCTCGCAGCCATTAGAAGAAGAAATTGTAATTTAAATTTTATTCTTGTATTTATAATTAGACACATCATAAATTATATGAATTTTTGTAACTCCAGCGGATTTGGCATAATCCTCAACCTGAATCATCCAGACAAGGCTCCGGTGCAGCTCCTATTGGACGAGGCTTCGCCATCCGAGGTAGAGGTGGTGGAATCGAAAGAGGACGAGGAAGGGGCAGAGGGGGATATTACGGAAGACCTCATGAAGAGGAAGAACGGGGATCGTTTTCAAGACCTCGTGGTTTTGAGCGCTCTCAGGTATCTTAATCAATTAAATCTAAAATGGACCATAAAGTTTATTAAAGAACGTATATTGTAACATGATCTGATGACATTATGTCTACAGAGTGTTCACGAACGAGCTCCTTGGGGGGAAAGAAACGGGTTAGGAGGACCCCCAGGACCAGTTAATCCGGAAGAAAGTACTAGGGGTGGAGGCAGCTGGCGGACGCGTGAGTCATTTGGGGGCCGACGGCACGACGAGAACGATGATGGATGGCGAAAACCCAGATGGAGGAGAGGAGATGAAGACGACGAGGGTCAACGAAATAGCGGTAGCTCTCGCCGCCTTCAAAGAAGTTGGAGTGAGGACGAAAATCATGACAACATACCCGAGTGGTACGCACTAAATAAATTTCAAACTCCACTTGTAAATTGAAGGGCACATGATCGAAAATTCTAATTTGTAATTTGAATAGGGCGAAAGACAATCCTGTAGAGGAGAGTGGGACTTTTGACTCAAGCGGTGCGTTTCATGGTGAAGATCGCATTAGTAAAATTAGGGACTTTGATAGAAAGCCAGAAAACGATAGTAGTATGAAATCCAGGGTTGAGTCCGAGCCCTCAGGATCTCATAATGACAGAGGTAAGAATTTTAAATATAACTTAATGTTTAATAATGTTTACTTAATGTCAGAGTTTAGGTTAATCTTCATCTTCTATTTTATTTTTACAGTACAAAAGAGGAACCCGGATAGAATTGATTTTGTCAAACCTGTGATTCCAGCTCCAGTAAGGGAGGAGATAGAAAACCAGACGGAGAAAAACGATTTCTCAGCATCTACAAATAGGAGTAAGGAACGATCCGATCAGTACTCTGCCCCTCAACATCCAGGTCATAGTATTATTCAAAACCAGAAAAAAGAGATCGAAGGAAAAAAAGATGATTCCGAACGAGCGGGCGAAAAGCAGAACCACGGTCATAATATTGGAATTCTCGAGTGTCAGCAACCTCAGAAGCAGCAGATCACTAATGTCCAGCATCAGATGACGGTATCCCACGAAAGCAGAACACAATTGACGCATTCACAACAATCTATCGTAGAACGTACCGCTTCTGTAATTCAGCAACAGTCACGCATTGACATGCGGGCTTCCAGTTCCTCTCATGACATGGGCAATTTACCACCAATACACAATCGACACAGCGAAGAGGATCATTACAGAAGGTTTGTTTATTGGAGACTAATTATGAAAGTAATAATTCGAGACTGCTTGTATTCAAACCAATTAACCAGTTTTATTACAAGCCAATTTGAAATCAGAAATAGGCCACACAGAGGAAAAAGGCAACAACATTGCTTTATTGAACAAGAAAAATTAAACGTTAAAAACAAACTACCTATTTCATCTTATTTCTTATTGTTAGAAAGAAGAGTGTCTAAAACAAAATTCAAATCCTCTTCAAATAGCTTTAACAGTCTTACTGGGTGCGTTGTATTAGATTAAAACATGACCTCGATTCTTATGAGATTGGCCATATCCGTGCTGTAGTTTGAATTTGTTTAGCTTTTGAAAATTGCAACTAGGGTGACGCCGTAAACGAAAATACCATTTAAATATACTGAAACTGAACGGGTTTAGTGTGTTTCGAAATTAGTCTAATTAATTCAATATCACTAAATTGTATGTTAGTGGTTACCCGTATATTATTTCAGTGCAAAGATTTTTGTAATTTAATGTTTTAGAATTGAAGTAATTCAGTGTGCATCAAATTTTTAACATCAGTGCTTGTAGCAATTTTTAAAATCAGATTACTTTTAGACAGCCTGATAGGTTTGGATATCAAGAATATTTTCTGACTGAGCAAAAATTACTTTTGCAGCATGACAGAAGAAGCCATGAATTTGGTATCAAAATTAATAGAAGACGACGGTTCAGGGTCAAGAACTTCTCCAGCAGCCGGGCATGGTTTACGCTTGCCAGGTGGTGCAATTCCACAACAGCTATTGAGCAATATCAATGTCAACGCAAACAACCACCCCCACGCCCACCCTAACCTAACAAATAATGTTGCCATGAATGACTTATCCCGAAATCAAGGAAACGTCCCCAATATTCCTGTTCCCAATATCCCCTCGACTGCCCTCGCGCCTAGTCCAGCTGTTTCATCTGGATCTTTGGATGTGTGGTTTTATCGTGATCCTCAAGGAAGTGTTCAGGGGCCATTTAATACTCATGAAATGGCCCAATGGTATTCTCAAGGGTATTTTACTGGGAAGCTACTACTTCGTAGAGAGTGTGACAAGGTATTCATCACATTGGCTGAGATGGGAAAGCTCTACGGCCGCAATCCTTTCGCAGTTCACCCTGACTCCCCTCCACCACCTCCCCTGCAGGTAAAATAGCTTTAACTTCAGTGAATAACTAAAACTAAGAATGCAATTAAATGTTCTTCCTTAAATATGTAGGATCCCAATGCAAGTGCCTTAGAGTTTTCTCGCGGAGATGGTAATGTACAGGCTCAACTGCAGCAAAGGCAGCAACAGCTTATTCAACAAAATCTGCTGAGAGAACAGCAACAGCAGTTTATGATGAAGTAACTCATCTTATCTAGTTTAAATTCAAAAAATACAAAAGCATTAATTCAAGAGATAACATTAATAATAATTATATAATTGAAATACTCATAGCAGTTTAGGACACGGAGTAAATCGAAAAGAAGAGCCCGGATGGCAAGGACCCAATATCCCCCAAGTACCTCAACAACCTTCCAGACCGGGCCCAAATCCATCCTCTCTTTCTTCCGAACAGATTCAGAATCAGCTTTTGATGAGCATGGCTAAATCTCAAGGTTTGAGTATAGAACGAGATTCCAATGCAATTGATCAGTTACAACAATTATTTCATCGGCAGATGCAGGTATCAGTCGAACATGGGCATTCTTGCAAATACTTTTAAGAGGATAGTTAAACATTTTAATTTCTTTCGTTCTTCTTTCGTTTCAGCAATCACAGATGAAAAACAGTGGTGGGGAATCAATGATGTCCCAGCAAAATCATAAGAACGAGTTCGGAGATATGAATCCTTCCCGTCATAATGCTCCTGTAATTTTGCATTAAAATAATGTTTATACTTTGTTTTATTTTTCAGTTTTAATGAATAATTGTATTGTATTAATTTTTCTTAGATGGAAGTTCCAAAATCTGTTGCACCATCTGATCCAATCCAATCTCTTGTTCAACAACTGACCAGCATGGCTAATACTCAGCATCAACAACATAAAGTCACATCCAACAAATCGGATGGGTTAAGTCCATGGGGTGGACCCCTTTCAACCAACTCAGGGCAACCACCCGTTCAAGGACAATGGGGATCACATCCCAATACAGCACCTTGGGGTTATGGAGAACAAGCTGTAATGAAGCTGGTAAATTAAAACAGAACAATTTTAAATTCCTGAATTTTATGTACTTTTCGCTTTGTCAGGCTCAGAGTTATTAGAAACTTTTTTTTTTTTAACTATAAACAAAACTTTATTTCAAAATATAAATCGCTTTTCAATACAGAATTTTAAGACTTTATCACT
>JAQFYM010000523.1:0-61707 GCA_034694785.1 Agrenia bidenticulata | reverse complement strand
ATGATTTTCGTATTTCTAATTGTCTACTTGATTTTTTGGTACTAGTTTCATGTCATTTGGCTCTGATGGCCTAAAACATCGCATTGTAAGCAAGTATTCCAATTCATGGAACAAAAGCTAAACAGGAATTTCGTTTTTTGCAAAACGACAAATAGAAATAGATTAAATCAATTCCATCAACAACTTCGTACCCCGTGTTACGAGTAGTTTGGGTTTTCATAATTTTTTAAAGCAGTTTATTAAGGCTGCACATGTGGTTGAAGTCAGCACTTGAAGTTAATCTACTCGGCTTAATGGAAATAACTCTGTAAGTGTCAAACCTAATTGCTTGTAATTCCACCTTCAGAGACTCCCGTCAATTTCTTTGACTCACGCAAGCACGACGAATGTATTTTAAAGTATATGTAGCTTTTGTAAATCGAGTAAATATCCTACTGCTTGTTATTTTTTTTTAAAACATGCAGTACTGTGGAGCCCAGCTTCAGTTAAACAGTTGTGAATGCTTAATAGCATTTAAAATCATTTTCATAAACCTTTTTGACAAGCAATTAGGACCATTAATCGAATTATTTTAATGCTGCAAATTGTGGATGCAATTTCAGAGAAAAGGCACGAACATTTAATTTGTATTCTGCTGAGATTTCAATATGGAAAATGTTTCTGTATTATGTGTTTGAACTACTCTTAGGATGTGGTGAAGAAGATAATTGAAAGCTATAGTTTGGATCGGATATTATTGTATCTCCGGGCTGGATTCAATTTTGCTTGATGTCTATGATGTCATTGATACTGTGAGTTGAGCTTAGTTATTTACATGGGCTTTATAATATAGGGAAGATTTAAGGTGTCGATAACAGGGTAATGGAACATAATGGGAACTATGGGAAGTAGAATGTGCAACATATTCCCGGTATTTCTAACCTTGGTTGATGTAAAGACTTCAAAGCTCTTCAGATTGCTGTTTGATAATCGATTGGTTAGACTGAGGGGGCTGATTTGATTTGAACTGAATAATAAAAAGAGTCAGAAGTAAATGTAAGGATCGAAGGTCTTAGGAAGAGCGTCACGAAGAAAACCGATTACCCATTAGATACAAGAGTGGATCTAGGGAAATTGGATATTGAACGTGCTAAAAAAAGTCTACACATGTTTGGACTGATAGTCAAAAATAGACAGGATGGGCGAGAATGACCCTTGTCCGAAGAGTACGGAACGGTATTGTAAGTAAGAAAGAATGATCTGATTGAAGATAAACTGGCATTGGAAAGAAACGTTTCTTAAGTATGAAAAATTGATGTCGGATAAATGAAAGATGCTTTAAAAAAGCAAATGATTTTGGTAGATGACCATCTATTTCCGTATTTCTTTCTTGCTGGATGGTCACTCAAATATTTAGTGAGAAATGAGGAATTTTTTTAGAGGATAACCCAGGGAGAACCATACTTGAATCGGATACTTGAAGATAGTCATCATTCAGATAAAATGGATTTTAGGGACTAGATGCCATCATTCTAGAGAACGTCATCATAACAAAGCGGATAGGGAGTCAGTCTTGAAGTGAGATATGAACAAGAAGAAAGACGATCAAGAAGAGAGATTGGATCTTTTGTGTGCTTAGTCAAGTGGATTTTGTCGCTGGAAAAGATATATGACTTTTTCTCAAATGGCCCTTCTTTACTTACTTCATCCTTCCGCATAAAGGAGAGATGAGATAAGCCTTCGCCGAAGAAGAAGCCAAGGTGTAAGTAAGAAGGTGGGGGAACCACCACCACCGTACACTGAGGTTTTATGAGGTTTCATCTCATCATCCCTTTCCTCCGTATCACCTTATCATCATCCTGTTCCACGCAAAATACTCTGGAACAAAATTCACGGAAATATCTGCTTCACTGGTCCAAAAACATTTGAAGAGGAAGGAGAGATTTTTTTCGAATTCCTCTTCCTACCTTTTCAAGCTTACACGCTGTGACTCCTGTGTGTGTGCTCGTCTAAATCACATTTCCTCTTATGTTTTTCTCGTTTTGTTTCCGAACAAACCACACTGACAATCCCTGTGGACAATTCAACTAAGCTATCAAGAAGGAATTCCAGCATGGTAGAATAATTTTCACTTAGTATGAGCAATAGACACTTAAGAATTCTTCAAATTCAATCATGAATGATTTACTTCACATGGGTAATCATAATTTGGACTTAGGTTTCCTCTCATATGAATCTCATCTCTCATTTCATTTTTCTGTTCTTGAGTATTTTTCACTTTGAATAAACATGTCAGCTTCAGGACTGTCAAATATAATTCCCTTAATGAAGAAGCTGGGAAACGAACTAGAAATGTGAAGAAAACTTCAAGTCTAAAAAAATAAGGGGAAAGCTCATCCGAGCGTTTCATTTGATTTAGTTTTATTCCTCGAATAAAGTATCGAAACGTATAGTGAACAACAGGAGTAGTTTCCCGTCCACTGCACGTCAAAGCTTCGAACTGAGTTTCCTTCAAAATCCTCAAGATCTAAAATCCCAGCCTCACGATGCCAAAATCATTTCAGTACTTGGGTCCTTACTGAGCCCAATCGGATCTCTTCGAACTGGACAATACACAACTCAAGAATCTAACTACATTCTATAGAACGTAACCACAGGAAATTCGCCAAATATAATTTCCCGCATGGATGAATTGAAGTAATTTTGTAAAGGAAAAACTTGAACACTATCCTAAGCGCTCAGAATTACAATCCAACAGATCCAAATAAACATACAAACTACCAATTAACGGGATGACCAAATTAGCATCACCCAATCAAATATCCTTTTCAACCTTACTAGTGTCTATGAAAATATCTATTCCTACATATGACTAACGTCTCACTCCAGCAATCCGATCTAAGAGATAAATAAGAATAAAACCGTGTTGTACTACAAGTCAAGAGCTTCTCTGGATACTTGAACCAACGCAGCAAGTTGGCAAAGGTAGACTCAAATAGCTTTATAGGTTGATTGGGTGGATTCCTTGGAAAAGAAAACTTTTTCTGATCAACTCCACTCTCAAACTACACTAAACTCTCTTCATTATCAACAAAGGAGGAAGAAAATGTCAGGTATTGCCTCCAAGATATATATGTACATAAATGTACTTTTTGCTACACAATACGCGATATCCTTTCCCCAAAAAAATTCTACGGAATTCACTCGACCATCTCGGATGGAGAGAAAAGAAGAGAACACCATTCATTTACAACCACGACTCCGTCTATCCAAGGGAGTTCATCAGGGATCACAAGTAATAGAGAATCGTCTCGTAGTTTGTTACTCAAGACTTTATATGGCCACTATTTTCTTGATTCGTCATCATCATTGCTCTCATGTTTGACCGTGCCTTTCTGATGGAGTCAATCCCAGATTCTTCAAACTGAAAAAAGTTAATCGAATCCCAAGTCCAGGGCATAAATTTCCTATCCTCAGCTGCCCTTACACTATTCCATTATTTGAGACATTTATCCCAAGTTAGAGAGGATTGGTACTATCGCACTGATTTCTGGGCCATGCATTGCTGTTGATACTCCGAATCATTTTGTGCAACATATAATTTAAAATGCAATGAGTAGCTTCGTTATTTTTAAAGACGATTGGGCTCATGAAACTCCCTTCATTGCTCCATTCTTGTCCTGATTGGAGCTGTTAAACCTTTCTAGTGTGTTATCATCGGCCCTTGCACTGAACTCATGGCCTGGAATTATCTTGATTGAGGAGATAAAGCAAACACACCTTGCAATCAGGTCCAGCCCCCTTTTCAACTTTCCCATTTCTATCAATAGGAAGGGCTTCAATTGCAATTGTAGCATTTAGAGTTTATATACCTTACTACAATCCAATTATAGTGAAAGGAGGAATACACTTTTTAAAAGGAGTGATGTTCAGATAGTTCCTTACAATTCTTTTTTACTCTAGGTTATCTACAGCGAGAGTTTTAGAAATCTCAGATTTCAACAACCTACTAAAAAATATGTAAATAATGAGACAAAACAGTTTTTTTATAGATTCGACATACTCGATTGCATCATATAACCACCCTACCTTTCAGTCAAAATGTTTTTTTGAAACCGAATTTTGTAAAATAGGGTAGCACAAGATTTCCGAAGAAAGTCCTCTGAATCCAGACTTACATTTGCTCTACACTTCAATAATTGTCAAAAACGTGACCAGATTTAATTTACTACATGATAATATACTAGAACAACTAGCCAATCATTCAATAAAAGAGGAATGTTATTTCAAAATGTAAAGAATTTGTCTCCCATTTAATAATTTGCATTGATCGATTACCATTATTTTGGTTTAAAACGCAAAAAGCTGACAGCAAAAATCCTAACAATTGTTTTCTTGTGGAAGCGGTTAAACGATGAGGCGGTTGAAGAATAAAATGAATCTCCTTGCTACGATTACTTGTCAATGGATAAAGAATGTTATTTCCGATATTGGAGTGTTTTACAACTAAACTGTGGAATCTTTTGTGCTTCGACCTTGTGGGCTGTTTTCAGTGTCCATGTTGAGTTATTTCTGATGAAGCTATGCATGACTATGGGTATATGAAAAGCTCTCTCCTCCTAAACGTTATTTAATTTGATTTGTTAGTCTCAATTTGGTTCCTGACCTGGACCTTAACCTGTCAGACTGTTATTTTAGTTTTGATCTGTGACAGTCATCTAATGAGAAGCGGAAAGTTAAAAACCCAAGCTTGCCAATTAACACTGACTAATATGATTCATTATTTTAAGTGGGTATATCCGAACGAGTGAGTGTTTGGAGTTCATTTAAGTGTACATGATTCGTTTCCAGAAGATTGCATTTTCAGAATCCTCTGGTTTTAGTAAATAGCAGTCACATTGATGGACAAAACAATGTCGGCAACTTAACCTATTCAGTCAGCCATGACATGTTCATTTTTGCGAATTCAATCTTTCCATTGTTAATCTCATTGAAGAGTTTGACGTTGAAATTGATTGCTGCGGGCTTACAAGATAGTACTTTCTTGATTTGTTCTAGCCTTCCCAATTCCGTTGAAAATGCACCCAAAATTTGCATCTGTCAATCTTGTCGCAAGTTCAAAACAGACAAAAATGCCAAGCCAAATATGAAATCCCAGATATAGAATTTTAGATTGGGGGGAATGCTTTTTCTTTGAAATACTGAATCCTTTCTCTATTCGAAATCGCACGGAGTAGATCAACCTGTTTAGACTTGCACAAGAACATTCTATTTAGCAAACAAACGCTCGGCTTCGGTGCAAATAAGTGAGTTTGTTGTCACCTAAAATATTGTAGACGAAAACAAGTTGGGTAAGTTGGCTTCCATTCCAAATGCTAATACGACCATTCAAATTACATATTGCTCCCACTCAGATCCCAACATCCGTCAAAATAAATTATTAATACCGTCTACCGTTGAAATTATAATGAAACCAAATTCACTGAAGCTCGTACTCTCATAGTAAAACATTATGAAGATGGAAAAAAAAGGTAAACAGCTCCCCGTTACTCAACGCGTTTCCCCCAAATAGTTTCGACGCAGATACTTCATCTCTAACTCCTCGCTTTCTGTTTTGACCAAAGAATAATAATGTTGGTCATATCTCATATTTCAGATGCCCCTGCTATAAATTCATGGGCTAAAATAGCTTCCGTTTTCCAATCTGGCTTAAAGAAGTACATCCGTAAGCTAAAAGTCGTTGGGTTGGGACCTATCAATCTGTTTTGGTTCCTTTCCACCGAGCCAGGAACTCCACAATAGAGTTGTCATTGTTGAAGGCTAAATTCAATTTCCCCCTGGGATGCACCAACCTTCATCGATTTATATTTTCAATTCAAAATATGAGCTTCCAACAGGTTCTTACAGTTGACAGTACATTCACCAACCAATCTCCTTTTTAGGACATTCACTCTCTATTTGTACATCAATATGTAAGAAAGTACAAATACATGCTAGACTGAATTTAGATTCCGCTTTTGATTTTGTTGAAAACAGGACGAGTGGAGGATGGGAAAGAATAGGCGGATATACTCTCAGCCTCTTCCATCCTCCTACCACCAAAACTAAATCTCATTTACTCATCTCCTTCTGCATCCACATTTTCTACTTGGTGAGGATGGCCACTAAGTCAGTCTATTTATTAGATGAACCTAACATCATTCCCTCTGAGAAAGTAAAAGCATCGCCAAGGTAAATTGTCCATTGATGCCGCACTAGTGGATTAGCTACTCTCTCTCTCCTTTCTTTCCCAATTTTTTTTATGATGCGGACTTATTCATAACTTATATATTCTTTACTTTCCCGGGTGCAACAAGAGTTTTTTTCAACACATTTACATGCACACACCGCCAACCTTTTCCCTCTTCATTGTCCCGTATCTTTTTAGAGGGAAACAAGACCACAAGCTATTATATGGGAGTTCGAGATTTGAAGTCTCTTTTATGCTTCCCGAAACGTTTACTCAGAGTAGAACGGGTAGTTTTAATGACATACGAACATCTGTTTATGCTTCGTCGAGTGTAGATAGACACTATTTATACCAAAAAAGAGGAAGCTCTCTTTAAAATTCACACATGATTCATTGTGTTTGGCCCATACGTTCACGTTACTCCTTGCAAATATTATTGTACAAAAACTGGTCCAAAATAAGGGTAAGGGTAAAGTGCATGGGCTAAAGTTCCACTGCAGTCTAGTATTTGGATAACTGCAGTCTCACTCATTGATTGACAGCTTAAATAAGAGGTGAGGGATCAATATGGTGATCGCACGGTCTCTAAATCATCGTACATTTCCTTCGGATTTTGGATACCTTCGTTTCTTAGAAGCTTTTGAATGTTTTTCTCTTTTTCTTGACAGCAAAATGAATCTTTCATAGGACAAAAAGCTATGCTGACAATCAAATTCGGAGCTACGAGTTTCTCCGTTTTCTCTCTGCTTATCCATTTGCACCATTTATTTTAGAAATTTTGGATCAATACAGATGGACACAGATTAGCTATAACCTGTAATTTTCAAGCATACCAATTACTGAAAATAGTAAGCATAGCATTTTAAATATGAAATAGTAAAAAAAGTAAACAGGAAATAAAGCACCTCCCCCCTTTCAAAGAAATGAACCGAGATACTTCGATAGGCGGTAGTACAGTCTCATGAGGTTCGGTCTCCTCAGTGTCGTAAGATTTAAAAGAATGCGACACACGGTCTGTGGGTCTCATTATGGTAACCTAAACATTTCCAAATGTCATAAATAGTTACGGCCAAAGAATGGAGATATTGGAAGAAAGTAGTTTCTAGAACACTTTGTTTTAGAAAATTAATTTATTCTAGACGAAGGAAGAAACAAAAGGAGAAGGAATTAAATAGTGATTCGGTGAATTTTTTTTGGGCCCAAAAAGTTGCATGGTGATGGTAAGATGGAAACCAGCATACCACCATGCACCAGTGAGGCCGCCATAGGAAAGCTGCTGAGATGGTAACTCTGTGAGTTGACACACAGTCCTTTGGTCCCGGAGCTAAGTGAAAGCAGTAGTGTTTGTATGAGTGTGAAGTGGGCCTTATCGCACTGCTTCCGTTGGTTGAATGTGTACAAATTATAAGTAGCAACGATTACACTTAACGTGTCTGTAGCGTACAATGAGAAAAGGAGATATAATCTCAACACGGGTCTAACCCATGTTGTTCGCAGTCTCATTAGTTTTTATGTGTTTTTATGAGAAATAGTTTCGTTCATAATGTATCAAAAAAATTTACATGGCAATGATATCACGGGGATTCGTATGCCTCATTGTACTCTAATAAAACATGAAAGCCACACTCAAACTCCCCAGCATCAAATAACATTCTTAGCAAGTGAACACAAGATATTGCATATATACGCTGGCCGGCCTTGTCCTCGAACTGCGGCTTATTTCTGCTCAGGATAAACAAAATAAATGAGCTCGTATCCCCGATTTTTTTCGGTGACACGGAGACCATGATTATTAGAAGGTTAAGATGATATATTTATCATATCATGGGCACCCCTTCACACAGATGTATCTATCTTTCCCAGTCAGCTCGAAAACCCTGTTCTGTGAAAATTCAACGATATGGATACAAAAGGTTTCAGTGGCTCTTCTGAGTACATTCGTGTAAATTGTGTGGGATGGATATTACTAATGCATATCTAGAAAGAGAAAGAAAGAGAGAGAGACAGCGGAAGTTTTTTTTATAGAAGAACCAGCAAAGACAGTAAAAAATAGACACTCGGCTTTCTTCTCTTGTGTGGTTATTAATCAAACCCGATTCTTATTATCGTTAAGCGAGAATGTGTAGTTATTTTCAAGAGCAGATACAAGTTATCCAAATCCCACAGGGTGAAAGAGTAAAGTTCAATTACAAAATACAACTCTTCTCATACATGATTTATTGGTTTCCATCTTGTGTGTATAACGATTGGAACCCATCACACCTTCACAACCCTTTCCATGCAAAAAATTGTGAATGAGGACACGAGGAGTTCTTCCTCGAGAAAAACAACTATTTAGAAACATGGCAAAATTTTGTTTTCGTCATTGTGCTATGGAATTCAATTCACTGATAAAATATTGGATTTTTGTGTCAATATTTCGCAAGGATTCCAACACACAACAAAAAAGACGTCAATCTACAAAACAAACTAGAAATTTTGATTATTTTAATTATTATAATGTTATTTTCCTTTTGATCTTTTGAGAAGTGGGGAGAAATGGTAAAGTGTGCAGATTGTGATTTCAACTGGAATCTGTTTTTAAACTTTGCTCAGTTACTGAGTTCATTTAGTTTATTTCGTATGTTATTGGACATATAATGTGGTGGATAGGAAATTGCTAGCGTTTGAAATGACATTAAATGTGCCTATTGGATATTATCTATAAGATGTTGAGGGAGAAAGGATATTGAGGAATCTCATGTTCCACTCGTCCACGGGCTGGTGAGAATTTTATTAGAACATTTTATGATGAGCTTGCTGAGATGAACCTTCATTTATGAGGGGCATTTGGTGGCAGACCAGCAGACATAACTTTATGCGTGCGTCTGACTTTTATGTGAAACAATTTTCGGCCCATTCCATCTGGAAAAGTTAGTTAATTGGCCAGGAAATTGCTTTCCCACAACTATATCCTCTTACATTTACGACGCAAGTTGAAGAGTGTGGAGCATCACATCATCATCCTGTGTTTGAAGTCTGCCTCTGTAGTGCGCGTCTGAAGAAGTAGTGTAGCAGATGGGATATTGGAATGGAAATCTATCTCCTTGAAACACTCTTTGCCGAAATCATGCTGGCTTAGTCGGTAGATTTTGCCAATGCCGTTTCTCAGATTGTTATGGATGATGGAACTTCCAGCAAGTGGATCATCACAAATCGTATGTCTGTTTAGCTTATACGACCATCCTCCTAGCCTCACATTTTCCACTCAAATCAAATACTAACGACTTATCTTATTCCACGAGGAATCGGTGGATCGTCACCTGAGCTCTCTCTACTCTACTCGTAGAAAATACATGAACACTTGAGGACCAAATTCATTCGGCAATTAAATTAACAGAATCCCTTCCATTTGTTCAAAGGATACGAATGTCTTTACTCACTCGAAATTGACTTGGAATATTGTACTAAATCCTGTTTGTAAATTTTAATTACTTAGATATTAAGGAGATTCAATTGGAGGCAACAACGGTTTTATTCTACTTCTGCCAACTCATATTTGTAATTCCAGTTCATTGAATGAATTTATGCAGCTAGTAAGTCCCAGTTCGATTATGCATGTTTAAATTTAAGCTATTCAACAGCTCGTTTATTCTGCATAAGGAATATGAGACGAAATTCAGGATCGAGGCAATGCAAGTGCAATAACATGTCAGCATTCTCTCTGGCTATGAAGTTTGATACAGCAGAGTGTCCAGTGTCCACTATGATCGTTTTGCCCTTTAAAACCTAGGACAAAAGTGAAAGTGATTAACAGAGTGTCCCTGCTAATGAGTCTGGGAGTGATTTAATAGCCCCATTCCAATTGGATAACTCGACTTTGACCATGTACATTAGAGAATTCTGAGACCACTTGATTTTATCATTCCAGTCACCCGTACTTTGTAGTGGTTTTGGATGATCCTAGTTTTTTAAGTTTCATAATAAAACACAAGTAAGACGTGCAGCCCATACACATGATTTCCTGCCAGAAATTCTTATACGTGACATCAGTGCACAGGGATATTCTTACGCAGGGAAACATTCGACCTTCCTAAGCTTCACCACAACTCCGGGTCAACCCGTCAACCCTTTTAAAATGACTCCTGGAAACTGTGGAAACTTTCAGAAATGTCATGCAGTCTTCAGCCGTAGAAGGAAGTAAATAAAAAATGAATAAAAACTCCCCACTATTAACATCAGCTGCATAGGTAGTGTTTTTTGCCATAAAAATATGAATATTTATTTAGCTTTTTGGAACCAAGACTTTGGACTGAAGGACTGATGCTCAGATGGAGAGGAATTAAGCGATCACAAACGAAAGTACATTAAATTTATTTATGAGGGTGTTTACCGTTTATGTCTTTAGCTTTACTAAAGCTGTTCAGTGACCCGGTCGGGTGACAATTTATGTTGAAGATACGAGTACATGATGTTAATCTTGCTATTACAACAGATTAACTTATTTTATTTACTTGTATACAGTTCCTACATGCTTACGGCGGCGACAGTGTAACCTCACTCAGTATTTTTCATTGATACTCTTTTCAATTGCACGGGCTTCTGCCGTGATTGTCCTCGATTATACTCTGAAACAGCAATTTACAAAGTTCTCATGGACTATAGAGCCAAGAAAGAATAGTGATTGTTAAAGTCATATCAGCAATTATGTTTGATAAAAATAACACTTATATTATATTAATATCGTACTATTTCAACCCTTATGGCCCTCCTAAACCTAAATTCTGGTGTATGATACCGTGGAATTAAAGGGCATCATAATTCACAATTTGTTTGCGTTGAAAGTTGGAAACTTTGCAAGCCACTCAAATGCTCCCACTTCCAAAATCAGTGGTGAGTGTGTGTGGGGGGCCATCAATGGTAGAATTCGGTTGAGGCTTTTATTTTATTTTATTATTGCCGAGTTTCTATTTAAAGTTTAAACCCAGTCTGCTTGTCGAAGTCTGATAATATTGTATTTTATTACATATGCCGTATTGGAACTCGCCAAGTTGAGACAAAAGGATTTATTCAAAGAAAACAAACATGAGAAATTTATGTGGACAAACTTGACGTCATTCTTGCCATTCCATCAACAGGATCAAACAATAGGAATGACCAATGCATGATTTTATTCTGCTAAAGCTAAAAGCTGAAAACACGCTGATACCCAAGCTAAGGAAGGACGAAAGGGATAATATTCTCTTGTCCTACTCGGACGTCTCAATTCCCTATATTGATATTGTTATTGTTTCCTCCGCATTTGAATTTTAATACCAATAAAAGGGGAAATAAATAAATTCCAAAGAAGACGTCATTAAAATTATAAATCTTCAGCAGAGAGAATACAACGAAATCCCGAGTTCAAGCAGAGTTTATCAACGGATGAGATCGTTTTCAAATTGAATCGCACTAGAGAGGCAGTAGTACAGCAAGGCTTAGGAACTAAGAGATGAAATTTATACTAATTTAAGTATCGTAATTTAAAATTAAATCCTAGTTGATTTTGTTAATTCAACTGTGAAAACCCTATTTGGAAACTTAACGGGGAGGAATTTAGTTCATTAGGTGTGGGGGATATATACCTTGGAAGCATTCCTCGAAATTTTTGTGGCTCTTCGTAGCCTTAGGTTGCAAATCAAAGTGCTTGCCCTCCCTTCCTCACCACTTGCTTGGTGAGTGCTAAGCAAGCAGTTGACAATAAAACGAAAAGGTAATCCATTATCATTCCGCTATGTGCATACGATTTTAATCCATTATCTCCCTTTCAATTTACCCACTTGATTGAATTTTATGCCACATTAAATTAAAGTAAATTGCCATCCTCACTTTCAAACTTTATATAAGACTAAACTCAAGAAAGTTCTGTCATCTATTTGTATCTTTTTATTTAAAAAAAAACATCTTGGCCTGGAGTAATTTGAAACGAGGAAATAGAGCTCACCATTTTCGAACCGTTTTATCCACCACAATTACTTATAGTAAGTATCTGTGGTGCATTGAAAACTACGCGTGTCTCGGTAATGGGGAATTCAATCACTGGTCAAGCTGTCTTTGACACAGTGATATTGTAAATTGCCACAGACAAATAGAAAGATTCAAGGAATAATATTCTAAATGAACCGGAGCAGTCTGTTAGGGCCCCATAACGGCTTGGATGAATCTGGTGAGCTGTAAGGCCAGAACACGAAGACGAGACTATTCACATCAATTAGCCGTTGGGGAAAGCAGAATGGTTTCTTATCTTTAGTGCTCGCACATCCGTTACGTGCTAATGGGTTTTTCAGAATCCCCAAAAAATATTAGAATACCCCAGAGAAAAGTGAATGAGGGTTTGATCCTTGTTTGCTCTCACTTCCGCCCAAACGGGTTTGAGAAGGTTTCCAGAAGCCATACTGGAACTTGACGCCGATTACGGTAAAAATAAAGGGCTGGAAAATTAATTAAACAAAAGGAGCAATCCAATTCCAATCAAGCAAGCCCATCCAATTACACCTCATTGAGTGGAAGTGAATGACACATACTTAATTCCCCATGTTTAATATAAATGAACTTCCGTTGGATAAAGGGTCGACGAATCTAATCAAGAATAATCAAGATAGCAATAAGCCTAGAGTATAGTGGGAACCCCGTCCTCCACATATTGGATTTAGGGAAGAAGGAACTAAAAGGATATTTGTATCTTCCCATAGTTTGAAGTTTGGAAATAAATTCTTAGTCCCAGACTCAAAACCACAAGTCCATTTTAAAAGAACACTAGACAACTAGACCACGAGTTTAGTTGGAAAAGACCCGAGTTGGTTAAGTAAAACAATAAATGCAATTTGACTCTAGTGAAGTGCGCTTCCCTTTCTCTCATCTCATTGAGAAATCGCGAACAAAGCCAGGAAATGACGTGAAAACAAACAGTTCTTTGATTATCTGAGCAAAAACAAAAGGCTTTAATTCACCTTCTGTCTAACTTCTTCCATGAGGAGCCCATTGTACTTGTCGAGAGAATCAAGTGGGGGGAAGAGACAGTAGTTATTTACTCCTTCTTAAGATATTCCACTCCAATCCTCCCGTCCTAACAATAATATAAAGTCCTCCCTACAACAATGCTTGTTAATGCGGGTAGGGAGTCTTGAAAGTTAAAAAAATCCCCGACTCTCCTTGCCCCTCAATAATGGAGGTTAGTCTCGTCAAGTAGCAGTCACTTTTTACGCAACTTGATTAGTTATGATAATCATTTATCTATTTTTTTCTCAAAGGGTTAAATAAACTTGTTCGCTTTTTTACACGACCTTGGATTAATTTGAGGAATCCCATAGGATTCATTACTTTTACACTTGAATTCTTATCCAAGTCATAATTTATGAATCCCTTATTCTCACGGAGTCAAAACCTTTGGAAAGTTGTGAAACTATTAAGTAGTGTCGTTTCTTTGAAACGGATAGGTTTTCCTTGCATTTTTAATGGATAAGTTATATTGCGTACCTGTATTGGAGTTGGCTCCCAAGCTTCGTTTCCAACATGGGAGAACAATGTTTTATTTATAAATCGTATCGATAACATTAATTAGCGCACGTGGATTTATTCCCAAAGTTTTCAGCTTTATCATGAAAAGTACTTGAAACTGTTATAAGGGTTAAAGATTTGTGACCGTCTTCCCAGATATGAGTTTTTATTGGTGATAAAAGGATGAAGAGAAAGTCTCTCTCTCCCCCGTGAGACTATAAAGGTCCTCGGATGTCCTTTTTTACTTTTCTCTCATTTCTTAACGTCCCTTTACTCCTCTGTAAGAGAGCTAGGTGGTCGTGAAAAATGAGGGATGTTATTGTGGCTCCATGGATGGCACAGACACAGAGATTGACTGACAGACATGACAATAACAAGCTCACTGTGATTTTTATTTATTTTTATTGGGACCTACGGGGTGGATGTCAGGGCTATAAAGGTAGCTCTCCTACCCAGGGACTTGCTTTCATTCCTTTCTCTCTAAGGAGAGATTCTAGAGTTTATTAAATGAGAGGCTGAACTACCGCTTGCACAAACCGAGAGCACGCAACGGAGTCCTTTCCTCACAAAGCTGAAACCAACACTGGAGACTCCTCAGCCATGGAACTCTCCTAATATTTTGTGCCAAGCCCTTCTCCTAAAAACCGGACCACGACCAACATAGCCTTATAGAATATCATACAAGCTGGCATGATGCTTTTTGGGAAATCTTGAGCTATGAATGCATACGTATCCTACAAACTTTTGTACTTGTGACAGAAAGAAGGCATCAATTTTTTTTGTTTACTCTAAAAGTCTGCGAGTGTGAGGATTGAAGATTTGTGATGCGCGGATTTCTATCTGAGGAATTCAGACTTTTCCACATTCTTCATTTATATACGCCAGAACGAGTAATTCGAGTAATTCCCAGTAAGATTATTCTCCCTCGTATTTTATTCATTACCCAAGACATAAAAGAGCCAGATCTACTATCACCGTTTACCACAACTGAAATATTTATGTGCACTCGTATATTATTTTGAAAAAGGACCAGAGGTGGGAGTCATCCGATGATTTGTGCTGAATTGTTACTTTTTACCTCCAACTAATTTACAAAGATTATAATTGTCCAGCAAAAAGGCCCTTTCCTCTGTCTTTCGTCCTTGCCTTTTCTGTGTAGCTCTGTGAAATTATAACTCCCAGCCCCCTCATAATTCTTTTTGCCGGTATGACCAGTAAGGACTGGAGGAGGAATGCTAGTGGAGCATATCTTGTAGACTTGTACCAATTCTCTAGGATTGTTTAAGCTGAAAATGTCCATTAATTTTCAAAAAGCAGTTTCATTGCTCCTAATGTCTGTTGGAGATGGTTTATTTGATGTAGGAATAACTGTAGCCATCAACAGTTTAGCTCAATTAAATATTAAATACCCGTGTCCCATGACTTGGAAGATGATTTCCTTTTACTTTGTAATACCTCAGGATACAATGTGGGGTAATAAAATTTTAAAATTGTTTATTAAAAAATACATTTTGAACTTTGGATTCAAAGGATGAGAAGCATCCCACGGTTCCAAGTGGACTCATAGATCAAACAATTGCGAGTAGTTTGCAACAACATGTGAAATCTCAAGGGTTCTATTGTATCTAAGACTTTAAGAGAACCTCCTTCATAATTGACAGAAAAGTTTATCTTGAGGCTGTGATATGGATAGCTCGTGCTTAGGATTCAGCAACCAAAAGCTCATACATATTATGCATTTCGAATTTTTCCGAGCTGTGCCTCAGCCCACGTATTCCAACTTACTCGAGGTTCAATCAATGTATTATTATCTAAAGTACTTTTGAATATTTCAGCACATATAAGTTCGTCTACGGACTCGCCTTCCAATGCCAATGAGCTTCCTTCTGACTTTGACAAATAGTTTGAATCTAATTTGCTATGTACAGCGTATTTCCATTCCGAATTTAGTGTACTACGTGTGATTTTCGATGAGACAACATATTTTGTACGAGCTCATTCCTTTGCCATCGTATAAGAATACCCTTTTTGCCATAAAATACTCTAACTCAACTTCTGAACTTGTAAGCGTTTGTTTTCAATCTTCTAAGTCCTTCGCCTTCGACTTGTATGTAAACTGGGCAAGCGCTACGGCATGCTATTAGCAGTTACCTATTTTTAGTATGGTTTGAATTTATTGGAGTAATCACAAGTCGAATACTTATAACCTGGGTTTTTTCAGACTTTCCAGGCTATCCAGCTTTTTTTCAAATGTATTTTCTGAAGCGTTATGAAAAGTCTTTTTTCTTTATTTCGCTTCAGTTGGGTATGGATGGAATCAGGATGCGTCTTGCCAAATACGTTGTGAAATTTTCATTCGTGGTTCATTTTTGGGCAAATATGGAGTTAATAGAGCATTTCCACGTAACTCACTCTTGTGAAAAGCCATGTGAAAATGTGAAGATTGAAACAATTAAGAATGAGAGAATATTATTAAAATTCACTAGAGCAGGTTTTAATGCTACGACTAGGTCTAAAAAATCTCCCATTTGTTTATGTTTAAGCAAGCAAGTATAATGCAATCCTGTAGTTCGGTATCTATTAGATAATTTTTTCACATCATACGAAACAAGTAACGATTACAATTGAGAGGATGAATTTGTAATTAAGAATTACAATTACGACTTAAAATTGTTAAATGTTTTAAACGCACCGTATGGGAAACCCCATTCATTCAGTGTCTACGGTACATTTAATTCACGGTCCATTTTTCAGAAATAAATTCAAAGTATGTCGCACGTGTAGATTGATAAATGCCCGCCATTTTAACTGTGAGTCAAGGTTTGCATAAAAGATGTAAGAAAATTTAAAGAAAAAATTGTAAGATTTAAAGAGAGATGGCTAAACTGCTAAACGATTTCAGCTCAAAAGTTTATGATTCTATACGTTGGAGAAATTCATAAACAGCTCTGCTCTGGTTCTCTGGTTCCTCCAAGAATTATAATAACAGCCACAGACCTAGTTGGGTCACTATTGATTAATTTGGTTCTCACATCAAAGCCTTACATAATGCAGTTTTCGAATGGATCCACGAACGTTTCTAGAATCATAATGCATCTACATCGCTAATTGGATCTTTCATGGAGAAAAAAAAAAAAAAAAAAAAAATCATGGAGAATTAAAAACAAGTTTGAACGTCCATCTCTGTAAGAATTTCTTTTTTTATGTACAAAAGACATTATTACTAGAACGGGGCAGTGGGTATTAATTATTGAGAGTTAAAACTTGATTACATTAGGGTCTGATCAATGAGCCACCAATTACTGATATATTACACCCCCTGCTTGATTATTGTAAATGTTTCTCATTGAGCTTGCCAAACCGGAATTGAGCTATCGAAATTACAAGCATTTCCAAGGCTTTGATGCTTGAGGGTGGAGGTTTGTCCTTGTGCTTGTTGATCAAATGTTTACTTTATTCATACTATGTAGTAATATGCACTGTCAACTGATGGTGAACACACTACACCCGTTCTTCGCAATCTTACTCTTGTGTGGGATCCCCGTCGGTATTTGTTCTGGAGAACAATGTGGCTATTCCAGGACTTCGAATATTCATAGGTACTCCGAAATTGAATCAAATACTCCAGGCTAATCAACACAAGCATTCAATTTGTAAGTTTATAATTAATAGGATAAAGGCTCACGGTGGCAATGTCAGTATTATGAATGGATCCAAAATTGAACAATGTATGCATGCAATTCTCAGCAATTGTTTAGGCATAATATAAAGTTTCACAATGGCGATATACTTCAAATCAAATATAGTTATCTTGATGAATGGGTAGTTTTTTTAAATTGAATATTCTTATATTCAACTTTTTCACCTGTAACATATAGTAGAAAGCATAAAATTAAGCACAAATTTGTATTACGAGTTCATCTTAGCCAAAAAATAATGAGTAACGAATCACCGTAAACGGAAACATTTATTGCATTTTAAGTAACTCGTCGGATGATTGCAAAAGCCCAGATTGACAGCAGTATTTTGTTGAATCGTCAGTTTTAAAACTTTTAATTGTTCATCACCTAGCGATCCAAAAATATTAGGTTTTTTCAAGACTTTTTGTTACCTCAGGTCTTTGATGGACCTGTACGTCTTTTATGGACGCAAAAGTTCTACTTTGTATACTTTTCCTGACTTGTGATTTCTCTAATTTCAACAAAACTTTCTCGTTAGTAAATGGTAGCAATACTCTATATCCTTACATCTGTAATGTTCATAGCTATTCCAGTTCTAGTACCAGTTGCTGAAGCATTCACAGTGTTTAAATTGATTTGAAAGTGGTAGTAGTTGGAAATAGCTGGTAACTAGTAGGACAGTAAACATGTGTAGCTCTATAGAAAAATAATGATAATTGTACGCAATCAAAGCGAGCACTGGACTTGGCTGAACTGTAAATTGTAGACATTCTGAATGAATAGACACACTTTGTCAAAACTGCCCTTTATTTGAACAAGGATGATAGAAGATCGGTCCCTATAATTTAATTCAATTCGACGCCGTGTTTTCAGACAGTACCTGAACACACACCTATGGTCTCTTTTTAAACTCAAGAGCATCTCCATTAGTCATATTACTAGATCTAGCAGAATACTCTTGACTGTAGAAATGATGGCTATTGATTTTTACGATTGAAATATTTTGTTACTACTTTTTGCCCAAAACTCCTCTACAGACGTACCCTATTTACATATTCTTCTAAGGACGTGAACAGATAACAGAAAAGTGTCAGCTTGGCATAAACATAACTCCATTATATATTATAGAAGCCATTACCAGAGTAGATGGATTAGTCAAGATTATACCCTCGTGTACGCGTTCCCCACTGCTTCTCTTAACTGTACCATGTGTATCAACTTTCTCTTGTATTTACTGACGTTGAAATTGCACATCCTGTTGTCAGGCTCTTCCTCGGGCCTACAGTCTATGCTAAGTTTTTTTATTTTAACCTTCCCAGTCATAAGAGCTAGCAGATGCCACAAGAAATTGTAAACAAAGCCTAATAATGTCCGCTCGTTCATCAAAGGAATGGAGAACATATGGATGTAGATTGTAGATACATGTATCTGAGATCATAACTCTGTGTCCTCTCCTCTCATTGATCAAATCTGGGGCAGAACCTTTGGTGGGGAAGGTAAATAGATTCCATATTGCGCTAGTCACTAACCACTCAAGTTACTTTCGACAGCTCCGTTTGAATGCTTTCATCGCTCATAATGAACAGATGAAATTCTTTGCTCTCGATATTTAACAAAGAGGCAAAGCTTCAATGTCCAAGTGGTAGGTCTTGTTGTTCAGTGTCAGAGTGAAAGTAGAATCTTATTTATAGCTTGAGTACAGGTTGTCAATTACGGTGTCTTGTGGATGGAATACTTTAATTAGAGGAGAGTTGAAGGTCAATGAAGGCATGAACTCATTTATCAACTCACCCTAAGAAACGATTCAATAACACGACTCCATCGAGGTGTGTAGCACAAAAATCTTATCATGGATAACAATTGAAAAACGTTCAAATAATTTCTACAAATTTGACGTAGATTGCTGCTATGAGATATCACTGTGTAACCAAGCTATTGGAGCAGAAATCAACGTGTTTCCTTACTGGGATAATGACAGTTTAAGTTTTCACTCTTTTTGTATGGAATTCTCTAAAATTGCATTTTTGCATGGAACTCTCTAAAAGGAAACCATTGGGAATAAATTTTACAAGCTAGGTACGAACTTTATTGATGAATATGAATATGCAATAAAAATTTAACGAATAAATAGCTAGTAGATATTAACGTCGTAGTGAAGCATAGATCAAATTCCTTTCCCCTAAAGTGAAAGTTTAAAATAGAATGGATGATTTTGAAATCGATTTTGAAGTTTTGAAAAGTTTGACTCGTTTAATTTTCAAACCGTTTTATGGTTTCAAAATGAATTTGAGGTATTCAAACCATATTCATTTAAATACAAGTAAGGAAACTAATTGAAACAAGCTTTTGGTACAATTGTTCCATGCCAGATTTATTTGTGCAATAATAATTGCATGAATAAGGCTAGGACTAAGTCTGGACTCTTCATAAATCTGGGGACTAAGTAATATTCAGTGCCATCAAAGGACACTTGATTGTACCTACGTCGCTTTACGATCTAATATCTTCACCAGTTTGCACACATTTTCGATCATATCACGTTTATTGCAACTTTTAAGAGCCAGAGATATTAAGCTATCTCCATCCGCATCTGGATTATACTGCCCGTTAAGTTGCAACATACGTGGAGACATTACAAAGGTCGCAAAAGCAGATCTGTAATTTTAAACATAGAGAGATCTGAATCTTGATAGAAGGCTTAATATATCGGCTTTCATTTTCTGTATTTCATTTATGCCATAAAAGGGACGTATGTAAAGCATAACACTTGGATAGGCAACTTAATAGCCTTACTTTTGGACTGGGGATTGTTTCATAAGGATGATTAACGACTTTAGTTGTCCTTTTGTGTTTCGAATTGAAGTACATAGTTGCAGCTTATGGAAGGGTGACAAAAATAAAAGTTTACTCATATATGTACTCTCTAGCAGACATTCGTATTTCCATGAACGTCGGTTATTCAACCAAACACGAGGGTTTGGATTCGTATTTGATTTTTTATTTGGTAACACCGACCTTCAAAGGGCATGCCTACATATCGCTATTACCAAAATTCTGATTTTACTCATGCGAATGAAAGGTAATTATAATTTTACTGCTTGCACGCTCAAAATTGCCTTTTACATTCTCTTGTTACCCCCCATAGTTGGTCACCACTTTCGACATCTAAACCCATCAAGATTAAGACCACGGGGGGTTTGGTCAGTAGCATAGACGAACGTTTTGGGTGCCTCCATGCCACTTTTAACTAAGAGCCCGTTTGCCCATACCTCCCATTTGACGAAGATCCCCCTCTGCCCCTTTTGACTAACATTCCCTTTTGCCCCATCTTCCTTTGGGGAAATGGGGGCAGGCCATTTTGCCCGTCTATGGTCAGTAGTCTCAATGGTGATCCTCCAGTCTTCTTCAAAACATTGAATCGATGATCAGTGGCATTGACCATAGTTTCCATAGTTAGTCTTACGAACGGTTGTTTCAGCATGTACATTAACATCAAGGACTGCCGATCAACGTGCTGCTTCAGCATATCTTCCCCGTTTGATACACCCTACCAGTATTTTTCTTGGCTCACTTCCTGTGTTGGATTGTTAATCTTCCTCTATCTGAATGTTTCTTCACCTGAACAGAAAGCAATGAGCATGAACCCATACATATTTTTTAGCCTTGCTATTGACAAAGGGGATATCAAAACTTGTCTTAAAAGAGATACACGTCCAGGACAGGCGTCACTCCTTTTACAAGTAAAGTGTTGCCAATGGCGATGGCGAGAGTATCAAGCTTTCAATATTTAATGCTATGAAACACGAACCGTTCAAAATAATAGTGACACGACGGACTCTCTATGTTAGCCTACAAAATGTCAGATATATTTTTTTACATTTATATGGATGGTATTTTTATACTGATTGCATATTGCGCAACTTTCCAGTATTTTATTTCATTACGAATATTTCCACGATTGAAGATTATTAGCGAAAATCCTTGTGGGAATATAAGTGTGTATTTGTAATCTTATCTGTATCTGTTCACTCGTTATCCGTTCTTCTTTTTGTCTGAAAACTAAAACTCTGGCACCTAGCTCACTTTTAAGACTAGCACTAGAGTTCCGTGTGCATGGCCACATAATTTTTCTGCCGTTACAACATATTTTCCAACTTTTTTTACAAGCTAGTAAGCCATTCATATACCTCTATGAGTTCTATTGTGTGTCTTGAGGTCTTCCTTCGTATTTGCTGTGCAGACGGAATAAATAAATATTTTAAGTTGGTATTTTTCTTACGGAAAGCGACAATCTTTCAACAATCGACAAATCAATAAATCTTAAACTGCTTGAGCTAGCTACTACTTGAGCAGACTTTATTTTCATATGTATTTTTTATTTCCTTAAAAATTATTAAATCAAATCCATCATTAGATCTGATAATTGCAAGTCTGTAAGGTTTTCAAAAGGTATTTTGAGCCATAGTATTTCAAATTTGCTACAATATTTATAATTTTTGGAAATTTAATTAACATTAGAGTTTAATGCGGAAGAAATTCACGAAAATGTTTAATGATTTTAATAGTGTCTTTGAATTGCTCTCGAAACTCAAATAAAATAAAATCGACTGCAACAATCCTAATATTTTCATAATTAAAACTAGCCAAAGTATTTCATGTGCAATTAGAAATCAGTTGTTGCTGTTACTTTTCATTTTCTTACCGGTGCAAGTAGTAGTAAAATATCAATTATATTTCTATTATAATTTATTTTTCAAAACCAATGATTAATTAGATCAATAAATTGAGAGACCCATCAAAAAAAATTTATTTCCTTGCAATCGATAGCTCTTACAACTGTCCGATAAGAAAGCATAGACTAGTAGTTTCTACGTTTTAGTTTTGCTTATTTAGATCCTGTCAGATTTTGCTTTGGAGAAGTTCCAGTGCTGTGCACAAAGCTGGGGGTTTATCGAGAAGAAATAAGTTTTTTATTCCACTCAACATGGACCTCACTTTCACGAACTTTCCCCAGGAACCATTATTTTTGGAGGAATAGGAGTTGGTAAGAAGACTTGGGAAATGTATTATTGCTATCAACTCTCAAGGGATGGATGCTTATACATTTTCCCTACTACTGTGCACCAGGGCTGTCTTTAACGTCGTTTTTCAGGTGAGATAGTCTTCGTGGGAGTGCAGCATCGCATTCTGGACGTGACATTCGGCATTGTATGTGATGGCTAAAAAAGTTAATCTAGATTGAAACCGAAGTGAGGTAAATGCATGGGCAAGTTAGAAAGTGTTCCAAGTTTAAGTTCCTCGAGAATACAAAGCAACCTTTTCACTTGTAGAGTTGTACTTGTAACTCGTGACAGGTCGTTTGAAGGAAGCAACAGAAAATACAATATATAATGATTCTCTGGTGAAATCCCACAAGTTGTGGGTCACGAAATCTTCTTTTATTCCCAATACCATTTCTGAACAATGAGAATCCTCCATTGTGGTTGAACCATGGCTATCTCATCTACATTTAATTTACTCGTCTGCAGCTGATGGCAAAAGGCATTGTGCATAACCTACACAGCCTTCTCGGCATGAGAGTGTTCAAGTCATGCTTGAGAAACTCTGGAGCTCTTGATATGTCTTAACCAATTCAGAATGTAACTCAAGCCAGGAACTTGATTAATCCATATTATTTACCCTCCAGCCTTACATCTCCATGAATATATTCGTCCCTTGTGAGGAAATCAAGTTCGTTCAGTCGATCAATGGCCTGCCTTGTAAATTTTCTTGATTGCATGAAATGAGGTGTCTTCTGCCTATGTAGATACGGTATGAAAAATTATACCACAATTTTATTCAAAAGTCTGCAATTGATTTGAACGACTGAATCTGTGGGTATATCTGTAAGCGGGTCGGCTAGCATTGCCATGATTTTAAATACATTATAAATAACTATCGGCATGTATCAGCAATATTATGACTCAATTCTATAAATAAAATCGTATGCTAAACATCTGCACTTCTGGAAAAATAAACAAATGTAAATTACAAGGAAACTCTCAGCCCAACACTGTTTTATGAGTCTTTAGTGGAGAACTCTCACCAATCGATTAATATATGACTTTGTATTGTAATGTATCTTTATTCTATCCTTGGCCTTCAAAATCATTTCTCTGCCACAAAGTGTTAAAACGAAACCAAGCTGTCAAATCCTCCCTTGATTTGAGCTTAAAGTCTAATAAAACTCAAAAGCCCAGCTGGGAAGATGAAAGATTATGAAACCCAATTCCGTGGATATAAGTTCCAGAGCATTTAAAACCAGAGTAAAGCATACAGATAATTGTTAAGATTCTTACATACTGCATTGTTGGACATGGGAAATTCATATAGTGCCGTAAATTCTCATTATTTAGTTATCTGTTATTTTCGAAACCCACAGATTCATGTACATGGAACTACTACCACATCGAGCCCGGGATAAATTCGTTAAAAATTGCTAAAATAAATGTGTGAACATAATCTACTCGTTAGAGCTTATGGTTCAGCTAACAGTTTTTTTGTACCGTTCAGAATATTTCGCCGGGGTGGCCAGACTCACCAAACATGCATAACTCTCGAACATGAGTAAATCAGACCGCATGTAAACAATGCTTCATACGTGGCAATTTTATGTTCGAGCAATTAAATCAGACGGCCAAATCCTGAGGACCAGAATCAGCACTTTCATAATGAGACTAAATGCACTCGTAAATTTATCCCTCGTAATTAATTGTCGAGCATTGTGTTGAGATTCCATTATCTCTAGGCTAACAATTGAGCGGAACGTCAATCGGACTAACGGCATTTCCCAATGGAACTATTAATATCAGGGTGTAACAATCCTCACTGCTCCCTTGATTAAAATAGTACAAAAGGAATGCGTAGGTTTCTAAGAGCTATGGAGAAAAACTAGCATTAGCTCTGCTTTAGCAAAATATTAATCCTTGATCAGCTTGGACGTGGGAGGATGCATGTGTTGGTTGTGGATATTTAAATTCTCGGATTGAGTTCACTGACTTAAAATCAGAGGACTAGGGACAGTGCAGATTTATCTTAAGTTGTAATTGTCTACGATTGATGGACGCCTTTGCGTTAGATATTAGCCCCTTCGGAGGTTCAATTCAGGACATAGATGTTGGATACTGATACACTTTTTACGGCTTGCGTGTGGGTCAACTTCTTCTTTCCTTCAAAGGAATTGTCTAAACTGCTTGGTAAAGTATGAAAGCTAGTGTATCAGAAAGACTGAACTTCTAGCCAGTAAAGTCTTGCATAACCTTATTTAGATGAATGTGAAGATGACACTAGAATGTGGTAGCTGCAGACGACATAATAAATCATCCTATTTCATCATGAAACGTATCCCATAAATGGTGTTTCGGTAGCAGCATTTATTGGTGCTTCTCGCAATCTGCAAACACAACAAACAATATCGTACTCGTATTCTAGTTGCCTAAAAAATATTATAATTTTAGTTTGAATTCCCCTTTTTCAGCTTTTATGAAGAATATCTGCACAATTTTAACTTCGTTAGTCAAGTATTGTTCCCGGAATTTGACTCAACTTCAGAAGCTAGTTTTTTTAAATTAAAAATTTAATGGACGTATTTCGTTAATCAGTAAGGTCGCTGAACTGTCTGTCTGCCCGTTGCACAAGTGTTTGCTTAAATTACTTGGAAATGCTGGAAAAGTTTCGAATACGTTCTAATTCTTTATTTTCATCGGAGCAGAAGCAATAACAATATAATATACAGGTTGTGTATCGGAAAAACTTCCAATTACGTCATTCTAGAACATTTTAGACTTGAGCTACTCAAGTATTTTGCAACTTTCATAGTTTTCAGTAGTTTGAGGAAATGTATTGTCACACTAGTCCCACACCAGTTTACACACCTGGGAAAATATTTTTCCAAACAATTTGCTGTCGAATCGAGTTTTCCGAAGAATAGAACTGACTGACAGGGTTACGTTAAAAAAGTCACAAAAAAGTTTTGATAGCCAAGGGCACAGATAACTTTATGTGTGTGAAACGCTGTCCTGTCAGAACAACTCCCCCAGCTGGTGTCATACTTTTTCAATTTATTTGCTTACCTAAAAATAAAATAACTAACGCTAAATAATGCTGGTTAGTATTTGCAAGCAAGTACAGATTGGAGCTGTCGATTCCACTAATTTTAAAGATATTTTGGAATTCAGAAAAGATCCTTTGAAATAAAAGTCGCACAAGATTTATGTTGAGGGAGGATTAAAAATAAGGGAAAGGACAATGAAGATGAGATTTACGGGATAATTAAGTCTTGTCTCTCATGGGTGTCTTTTAATCAAGCTGATGACCTTTGCAAAGCTAAGATTGAATACCAGCAGAACTGTACCTGACAAGCCCTTTGACCCCTTTTTACCAGATAATACAGCTTTACAGGTCTATGGGGATCACGTCACGAAGCCCAATAGTCACATTTCACCTAGCCTAGCCCTAACATCAACGATATTAAATTTACGATATTTTTTTCAAAATAAAACTCATTTGTTTTTATCCTTTGCGTTGGCTCGTGTATTCGTGGATTATGTGTAGACCGCATGTATGCTGGTTGCTTAAGACATAAACCATAAAAAAGTCATGGGCAAGTTTAATTTGTGTACAGAAATAACTGATTTTGGGGGTTTTTTAAATAATATCGTCTCAGAAATAACAAATTTATTGATTATTTCCCACCAGTTTTACCATTTTCTGTAGAGCTGTACTTTATATAGAATCTGGTGACTTAGGTCGCTAGTTTAAAAAAAAAAATTCATTAGTACGACTTTTGACTATCTAAAACATTGAAATCAAGAAACAGCATCTATGCATCCATTAATATTTTGGTAGAAAGATAGATGAAATAAATGACGATTTATCGTTATTTCGTGTCGTTTTATTATGGTAGGACTGATAAAAATACACATACTTAGCAATTACATAAAGTTCATAGCTCAATAAAATTCACTACTGTCACGTTTAATTATGTTTAATCCGCTTACAATCGTAATCCTTCCTAAATTATATTTACAGATTTTTCAGCTTATCCGATCAATACCTAATTAAAAACAGCCTTTGGTTTGTCCCCTGGTAAACTCCTTTGTATTAACCTATATGCACCTACTCCATGTCAAATGTTTGCATGTACATCAAGGACTGTAACAAATGTTTGATTCGTCATTCTTCCTGAAAATCCTGAGTCCATATGACAGACAAAATAATTAAGTCACGCATCAGAAAAGCAGAAAGTCTTTGAATCGAATGCGAAGTGAGTGAGACCGTATTGTGTATTGCGCCACCTCACCCTATTTATTTTATATCGAACAATGAAACTCACAATAACTTTTATCTTCGGTGGAGTCAGCTCATTGCAATGCATGTTCTCATATTCTGTATGAAGACTATTGATAGGCTTTATGTGAATATTTTTTTAGAAACAAAAAAAACTTCAGACTTATCACCTATGAAAGTTAATACTTGCTACTTTGACAATAAAACCACTCACTTACTGCTCATACAAAATTTTCTAACAGGTACTATAACTGCACAAACCCAAACATCGTTTGGTAATAAAATCACAATAAAAAGGACTAACTATTCGTAGACCAAAGAAACCACATGAAATACGTAGTTAACTGAGAGCTGTAGTGACTAAATGCAAGTATTGAGGCTATGTGTCGGCAAGGACTTCCTTCCAAGTTTGGAATTTTTACCCTCAGTCTTTGACACAGGCTCGAAACTCACTTTTCGAGGATTCCCCAACGCTACCAGTGTGGAGCCTACGGAAAGACCTAATTGAAAAACAAAAGGTTAGCAGGCTAATTAATGAGACAGGCAGTATAGAACAGAACAAACTACACAATAATTACCTGATTGGCCAGCCGGAGCGAATTGCTGCGACCCCGTTGGTAAAGTTACAAGAAGAGACAACACGGCTGCTCTATTACCATGACATGGCTCCAAGGCAATCGGACTAGGCCACTCCTGATCATTTTTTAATCATTAGATACATGTTACACACATACCTACATAAATGCACAGACAACTTTAACAATCCATACCTTTCTTCGCTTTCGTAACGACGATAGCCTACAGGACAACTGAGATCTTCCTATTTCCACGTATACTTGAGCAAACGGGCGACTTGCCATTTGCTCCATTTCTACAAAAAGTCGCTAAAATTTGCAACAGAAATAGAATTTAGTAGCATTAGCTAATGTCATTGCCCTGAAACGATCGGAATATGGGTTACCTGGCGTCTTCGGTACATATCATACTTTTGCTTTATCTTCCACAATAGTGCTGCTACTAGAAGTAACACTAGGAAGCACCTAAAACAAGGATACACGATTATTAGTGAAACATTTGCAATGGTAGGTAAATTTATTCTTTATGATGAAAGCTTACGTAGAAAAAGTGATGAAAAAATGCAAGAGATCTAATTTTGGAGATTGGGAGAAAGAAATCTGAACCCATAGAGGCGGATGGAAGTCATATACATACACATAGAAGGTAGTGTTATCAGGACTACCTAAATTATACTCAGTTTTTGAAAATCGATACTTGAATGTGGTGCAGTTGTGACCTTTGATGATAAATGTTTCTGGTTGACTTCCTAAACAATAAAAAAAACATCGTTATTGACACAGAACAGGTTCATCTTATTTGGATATGGAAAAGCGAGTAAAATATTATATCCTCTGATAGCTTGCTTCTGTCGTTTATTAATTGAAAGTTTACCTTTGATGTAGCTTATATTCATTTTGGCTATCATCGAACAGGTTATTTGAAAATCAGCATCAATATCTTGCTTTGTTGGAGTGTTTCGAAAGTTTATTTTTGTGAAATGTCGGTCTTCCTTTTTGGATAGATTAAAAGTGAACTGGTAGTCAATCTGTAAGTCATCTATACAAAAAAACATTCCATATTGGGTTTGATTAGCTTGGGTTTTCAAGTGTCTAAATAGCGTAAAATCAACTTAATGAATTTTAATTACAAAAGCAAGAGCTGTTGCTCGGATCTCCGCTGTAATTATTTTGAGTGTCACATCTTCCACAATCTTCTCCAGTAATACCTTTAGTAGTACAAAAACAACGACCTGTTTCGGTTTGACAAATCTCTGCTTGTCCGTTGCATTCACAAGCTAGTAATTGAGAAATAACATTTATTAGCTCATCCAAATATTTCGATTTTATTTTTTTTGTATACTTTTGCAGCGGCCGCCGTTGATAGCATGCCCATAGTAACCGGGAATACATCTATCGCAATGGTCTCCTTCTGTGAACCCCTCACACTCCAGACATTGATGCTTTCCATCACAAGAACTATGACCATTGCACTGACAAGCTATAGAGAGATGTAAATAACATAAATTAAAATACTACCAACGATATAATCTAATGCTAAAAAACGCCTCTTGCGAAGATCAGTCTCAACATTGAATAAATGAATAGTTTAGCCTAGGAGAAGACGTACCAGGACAACTAGTAAAGTGCCATTTCCAAGCAGGACAAACTGTTGTATTTAGAAATGCACCAGTCATATTTACAATTAATGGACCACGACTGGATCCATCCATACAGCGACCTAATCCAGTACCAGATCCATCATCACACCAGCCGCAGGAAGGCAAAGATAAACACGTATCACAGGAAGCCACCTCGTCACACACTACGGATTAATAAACAAAAGAGTTTTCTTAGATGTTGATATTGATTTAAGTCACAGCCAAGAGGATTTATATTCTTACATGAGGTGGAGACGGAATGAGGGTCCTTAGCGAGACAAAGGCTTGAACTTTGTGACCACGACATACACTGACCATATGGGAAGGATATTACGTAGGCATTCTTATCCACGCAAGTATTTAAATTATTACACCACATGCAATTATTGGAAGTGCAATTCGTACAGGAAGAGTAATCATTGCAGCTTTGCTCACACGTTGCCAATTCTCTATCAGCTACTGCTACTCCATCACTAGGGTTACCTGCATTTTGCATGCAGCTTTATTAAATTCGTTCATCCTAGGTATTTGAATTGAAGTATCTAAAAATTAACTTACGATAGGATACATTCTCTCTGGAACAGCGTTCGTCTTTTCCCCATACACAGTTTTGCTCCGCGCTGCATAGGGGACAGTTATGGAGATGAAAGCCACAAGAAGAATCTTCGCCCTTGCATTGCTCTAATGACACTACCGCCTAAAAATATGTGTAAACAAAACCGGATTAGTATTGGTAATTGATATCGTGCTCCATACTTCAGTGTCTATCAAATATCCAACTAAATGAATTTTAAATAATAGGTTCGATATTTACTCAAACGGTTATAATTATCATTACTTAAGAATAGGATGAAAAAATATTTTCAACTATGCATACCTTATGTCTTGAATCTTTGCACTTGGAATACTGACAGTGGCTACCACACCACACACATTCAAATTTGTTTTGAAGACATGCAGAGCAACTTACAAAACTTGAGCACACTTCCCCCTCGACCTTTTTTGAATGATCTCGGAGGCATCGCTCAACGTTACTCTCTTTATCTTTATTGTCTCTTTCCTTATCTTTAGGGGAAGCAATAGCAACATTTTCACAAAGATCTTGTCCAGTATTCCACACACACTTAACACCGTGTCCCACACTATTTAAACATTCAGTCATTGATTCGTATATATTACAGTGGGAAGGGGTGAAACGAATAAGATCGTTCTGGATAATTCCAGTGAAACCGCCGTAGATTATGAGTGAATTCTGGTAGTTCACAGCGGAGTGACCATAACGCGAAACATCCGTCGGCAGGTTTTCTGGTGGATTAAATGATGCCCACGAATCACATGTTATATCATAAGCTAATACTTCACTCGTAAAGCACTTTGATCCAAGGCTGTAAGTTGTGTCGTTGTGTCCATTCCCACCAAAACTAAACAAAATACCTCGATAGACCACTGATGCGTGCATAAATCGTCCTTCTGGCCCACGTTCCAAAAGGTTCCTTCAAACATAATAATTGAGGCTATAGAAACTCTCAAATAAATTATAAAGATAATTTCAACTCATACCATGTATGCGATGAAGGGTCGTATGAGTGTAATGCACTCGATAAAGACGCAGATGAAGACTCTGTTCCGATTTGATAACCCCCAAAAACGTAGATCTTTTGAGTTACAGGATCCCATGTACTAGAGTGACCATAGCTACCACTAAATGGGTACCCTTTAGCTGTTACGACATTCCAATTCGAACTTCCTGTACGACAAAACAAATGTCAGAATAAACATAGTAGATTCAGCAACCAGTATTAAACATTTGAATATCTTTTACCAAAATGAAATTCCTGGACGACATTAACATAACCATAACGGGGAGAATGACCGGATATCACAACCATTCTGCTGTGCCTACTTTTGTTGCCTTTATCGTTGATTACCACAGCGGTGTGACCAGCTATATGAAGTGGTCCTAAAAATAAATCAAAATAGGTAACTTTTGAATTCTAAAAAAATTCAGGGCCAATGGGGGGGGATTGCATAAAAATGTACACTTACCACACATTCCTCGTTTGCATTTTTCCGTTCTGGCATTGACCTGAGACCACTTTCTTAAGTTCAGATCAAAAGACCAGACGCTGCTGGATACATCACGGCTGCCAAACTTTCCATCATGAACCCCGCCATACAAGTAGACTTTTCCCTAGTTACCATTAATTATATATGTTTAAATATCCCATACGTAGAAAGAAGTCATTCGATTTACAATTATATACCTCAAATACGACACACGAGTGACTATACAAGGCCGGTGGATAGAAATCTCCTTTTGCTTGAACACTTTCCCACAGATTAGCTGAAGCAAATCAATAAATATATTAGGTCGATGCAGACACAAAAAAGCATACTATGACAATGTATTACTTTTTATTTATATTCATCGTATTCATACCTTTAAAATCGTATCGATTAATGACGATGGGACCTGCGGTATCCAGGCTCAGAGTACTACCCCCAAAGACCCATAAGGAGTTATTGTGAACAACAGAAGCATGTGACGCGGAACCCTGTGGGATAGTTGAGTTCGGTGAAATTACTTCCCAGTAACCCAATTTGGTTTCTTGGCTGCAATCGGGCCCTAAGTCACAAAAAAAATTTGTTAGCCAACCTACAACAAAGCTTCAATTTCAGATATTACGTATTCGTATTCTATTTGAGTTTGAGCACAATGATACAAATCTTCACTTTCTTCAGATGACCTACATTTTATAAAATATATTAGAGTCTGAATTCATAAATTCAGGTGCTTATTTTCCATAACAACTTCTAAAAATGGAATCTATGCATAAAATATACTCTTGTTAGCCTTAATTAGCACTATTTCCTGCTAAAAAGTTTCCAACTACTCTTTTATAAGGTTCGTTGAGTTACTTGATGATTAACAGAAAAAGTACGCTACGAACAGGGGGTAAAGAATAAATAAATCCTCGCTAGAATATTTTCTGAGAACCTATTTGTCAGTTCAGCAAAACGCAAAATTAGAAATCCATACCTTTGTAATCATCTTCACATTGACACTTGTGTACTTCCATGTCACACGTTCCAGAGTTACTACAGTTATTTGGACACTTTTCAATATTACAAGCATTGCCCATGTACGGAGCACTGCAAGTGCATGCACCATCAATACACTTGCCATTCCCCGAACATTCGGATTTGCTACTATTACTAGGGCATGACTGACTTCTGGAAAATAAAATCATGAATTATGTTGCATATAAATATCATTGATTGATTTTAATTTCTATTAATTCTTAACTATCCATAAAAATGAATCTTACCGATAGGTAACATTAAATCCAGTGAGGTTGTAAGCAACATCGGTGTAAAAATGTAGAAGAGCATATCCAGACTCTGCAACGATTTCAGGTAAACGAAGTGCATTGTAATTCTGTTGGACTAGGATCCCACTAGAAAAACAAAGTTTTAATTGAATTTACCTATCACAATTATGGACAAAGGTCAGAAAACCAAATATATGGAATAAGGAAAATGTCTATAAGGAAAAACACACCTAAAAACACCGAGAAGTGGAGCATGGACATGGTCTCCATCATAAATGTACAAATGATCCCACCCGCACTCTGTGGCAAATTCTTCAATGCGGAGGAAAATCGGCAAATGAGTGCTAGAGCTGTTACGGGGGGATTCTATTAGCCAGGTGCATTTCATATTCGCTGTGTAGTTTCCACCTCCATCGCTTATCCAACCTCGCTCTCCTTGAACTCTGAAATATTTTCCAAAACAATTGATGATGATGACACACACTTATTCAACTGAAATGACGACGACGAGTTTATAATTTTCAAATAAATCGATAGATGAACTAACCTAACTTTTCCATGGCAGAACTGACAATGAGGGCCAATCCATCCTGGATGGCAGACACATAGATTATTGACACAATCCCCATTGACACAAGCAACGGAAGGGAATGATGAGTTATCCCCAACCCCACAATCTGCTGTTTGTACCATTGAAGGTTTTAAAACGACTATCACGGCTAAAAGATAGGAAATCCCAACACATAATGATGACAAGGCCGGAACTGACACGAATACACCACCAAATCCTAGTTTCTGATTTCGAAATATCCATTTCCGCCGGTATTTCGATTTGAACAAGAACAAAAATTTCTGGATAAGAACCATATCCTAGCAGTTGCTGTTGGTATCTTGGCCAAACATACTCTTATATTAGTATTCCATTGAGTTTGTCAATACACAATTACGGCAGGATGATAACCTTCCCGGACTCACAACCTTATTCCACACCATGTCAACAGTCAATGCAGCGTCCAAACTATTGATTGACATCAATTTAAGGTAACTAGTCCTCCATGGGTGTAGATAGTACAAGGACATTATAAGATCCACAGCTGAGTTCCTAATTGTAGGCTGTAGTTGACGACTAAATTCTTCATGCTATCACCTAGTGAATTACAACACATCCTCCCCTTGGTATTGAAACTCTGACATATTGTCCATCCTTCTTCATTGTCTTCCGCCTAATTATGAATTACACAGATTGAATTCCACATCTTCCGGTCCCAAGATCAGATCTAAATGATAACAAATTCACAACATTCAGAAAAAGCACTTGCTCAACGGATATGAAAAGTAAAAAACAAGGCACATCCTAATAATCCTAAATCCCCAAAAATGTATATAAATCCGAAATTTAACCCTCTAAATCCCGTTACCTCTAGAGAACTTCCTGCCAATCTCCCTGTACAACTGCACACTCTAGAGTTGCAATATATTTATATTATTCTAACCAACAAAACCACTAAGTGAGCAACTCTTTGGTCTCCCCCTGACAGCAAACCCAGTCAAGATAACTCTGTAACAATAATAAATCTGAGATGAATTACATTCCAATTCCAAATGCTAAGTATGATGTACTGCTAAATGTCAGCCTCTGCGGAACTGTAGTCTGATGTAAATGCACTCCCATTCAAGTTTCACAATCCACAATAACAGACAGAGGAGTTTTTACTCTTTACGCTACTTGTGTCTCTATAAAAAAATGAACCTCTCTATTCTTGGCAAAAAGGGTTGAAGCCGTTGAAGGTATTATTAAAATGAGGAGGAATTGAGCCAGGTGTGTTCAATTGAGAGTCCATACTCTGTCTTCAACCCGCTCCCTTGTTACATATCATAGAGATAGCTACACACACAGACTTCCCGAGACTTCCCATAAAGCTGTAGGTTCTTGTGGTGGTGGTGGTAGAAATAGCCAATTCCTTAACTTGAGCTAAGAATTACCTTAAAAACTTAAAAGTCAGAGAGATGTGTGCTCATAGTATTAAAGTTATCCTCCTCCACAAGGTGTAGGAATCTTGGTGATTCAATCTCAACAAAAGACGTTCCTTTTCCTACCTCGTCTCATTGAGTTAACTAAGGTTATTGCATCCTTTTCCTTCGCAACATCCCATCTTGGAGTCGTTGAATGTCTCCCACATAATCATGTTATGAACCCACGTTAGTTTGAATCACTTCCTACCTTCGCCTTGTTTAAAGGTAGCCTCAGCTTTACCGTCTCCCACCTCGTATCGAATTCGCAGGGAATTGCTCCGACGTGGAATAGGTTGCAAACATTTACTGAACAATCTATGAAGCCAAGATGTAGTTTTTGGGAGGAACTGTTCCACTCTGCAAAGTCATCCCTTATATAATGATGTATGACACGGAGAACCGACACCACCCCCACAAACTGATGCTTCTGCTACAACTGAAAATGATGGGGAATGACTGGGAGGAAACTAGCCAGGGTTTATATTTGTCACTTTATGTATATCATTTGCAATTTACACTTAGGAGCTCATCTTAGGAATGAATTTTACGACGGTCCTCTGTCCCTATGTGAGTACTACCACAGTCACCGTGGGTGCATGACTGAGAATTGAGATTTAGAATTTGCCCAAGCACTTCTAAATTAGCTTAGGATGAGAAGTAAACTGAATTTTTAATAAATGCCCCGTGTCCATGGTTGAGGATTGAATGGGACTATTTATGTTGCAGTATTTGCAGTTCCACATTGTACTTCAGTCCTGTTGGGAAACAAACTGGTCTATTTACATCCCATTCCACTTTACACACACATGTTGTTTGTAATAATTTAGAATATTCATATTCTTCTTGTAGGTCTTGACAAGGAATCCACAACTCTCCCTTATTGTCCCATTTGTATTCGAGTATTTTGGATTGAGGAGTGAAGCGTAGAAAATAGACAGAGGATTAGATGATCTCTCCAATCGGGTTAACTAGGCTTTATAATTTAATATATTTGCATATGGAACAAGAGACTTTTGCTTGGGAAGGTAGGGGCATGTAAATGTAAATTGAGTCTCTCTGCACTCTGCACTCTGTGTCTGCTGATATCTGCCAAGTTATTAGTTTTTTTTCAGTATTGGACTACGGGTGGTAGACCTTGGCCTGGTACTGAATAACCCCGGGATAATTATGATATGTGGATCATATGTAATTTTATTCCGAAAATCCTAACTCGTCCCGAAGGTAAATGTATAAATTTCCTAGTATTTATTGGGTGACAACTGACACTTGCTTGTGTGTGTACTGATCCACGGTTGTCTATTGAGGATTGACATGGAAATGGTATTCTTGTGCAGAATATGTACAAAAACAGATGTAGAAAGATTCCCAAGGAGGGGGAATGGAGTGAGGATTTCAAGATTCGGCACCAATTGAGCCCTCTGTCATCCACATCTTTTCCTTGTTACCCGGGTAGTAGCCGGAGTAACGAGCTATCTGCGCCATCATCTTTTTCTAATATGGATTTAGTACTAGGTGGCTTTCACTATTCAATTTCGGGATGCCGTCCTTCCGGGCTCTCTGCTTTTCAGAGTGTAAGCTTGGTTGTAAGCTTGGTTTAAAATAAAAGCTCAATCAAAATTTAGTCTCTAATGTTGTAATGTTTATGTATGCATTCGTAGTGATTCTGGACAAAATAAAGGAAAGCTTTTGTGGTCAGTCTGTCTGTGGCAATATCTTCAGCTTATATTTATTTAACATATTTATAGCTAATGTGGTATGTATGGATCATAGTTTGAGAGGAAACTTCGTTTCATTGTGAAGGTACAATAATAGGTACTTAATAATTTTTATTTCATTGATTAAGGTTGCCTTTCTTTATAAGGACACGTGGCGGTTTATATTTAGGATATGCACCCTTAAATACGTTACATGTTCATTTTCAAAAAGATTTCATTAAGCTAAGGATATTTTTTAATTTTGTACAGACAACAGAGTTCGAAGATGGGGTTTAGGCTCCAGGATCTGCTAGACTAGGTAATAAAGGTCGAATAGATTCATCTCTGCCGGACTCAAAATCTCAAACGGGTTTAAAAATATTCACAATCATAGTACAGGAGGTGATAGCGTAACTTATAGGGTAATGTATTGGATATCAGAATTTCAAAGAGATGTGTAAATAATGCATATTTATGGAGAAATATCCTACTAATTTTAACTTTGTTGATTTGATGATTAGATCCACTGCCAACCCCTTATAGGTGTTAAGGCATAATTATTGGCATCATACTCAATTTAGTAACTGATTCAGAATAGGTGGTCCTATGACAGGAGTCAATCCTCATGCAATCCCGCATGTAAATAATAAATTGTTGCGCTTCGTTATTACATGCGTATTTACATCGAACACAATAAGTATCCTTCGTTGTTTTGTATGAACATTAGATCATAAATTTAATGAATGGAACATGTCTTGAAATTAAAACACAAGTTTGGAAGGAGCTGACTGAATTGAGTGTCTCAAAAAAGTATTCAAATAGAATCGATTGCTTTTCTTTAACTCAATTGAAAAGAAGTTCCTTGTAAAAATTTAGTAAATAGCTGGCCGTGACCCGGCAATTCGTTGTAGTACGCACCACTGTATTTCGATCCGCACGGTCAAAGTTGGCTTTCACTATTTCATAGTACCGTCCATCCCTTTGGGATAAAAATGTTGTATTTTAGATAACTCCGGCCTTAAGATAGCAGAAGAAAATATTAAATTCCTTACGTTAGAACGAGGCAGGTTAGCTTAAGACATCGAACACGGATAATATCAATGGCCTTCTGTCCTTTATCAGAAAACCTGAGAGCTTCGGGATCCCATCGAAGTTCGAGACGTTCGAGTTGTGGGCAATTATGAGCAATTGCGTCCATGAGTTGATCAACGTGAATTTTCGTTGATAACCTGTCCATGGTCCCCATAACTAGGATTCTGTAATAACAGAGGTTTATAATGACCAACTTATTTCCCTACAAACTCTGAGTGTTAGACAGAGGCTCACTTAGAATTTTTCAGCAGAGGTAAAATGGACACCCAGAGTTGATCGGTAATGTGAGGCATTCCGGATAGACAAAGACCCCTGAGTTGAGGTCCATGTTTACAAAGAAACTTATTCAAGGCTTCTTCAGACAAATTATCTAAAGCATCAAGGTCCAGGGACACCAAATGTTTCGCATTTCCTCTCTCGCTAAAAGCTCGTAGAACCTAAATATGATTCATCTTGCTGAGACGTGAAAATGATCAATGAATAGAATTGACCGACTTGGTTTGCTTACGCCATCATTGAAACCGTCTTGTTGTCCTGCTGAAAGCCACCTTAAAGCTGGGATACGAATGAGAAGGTCCGTGAGACATTCTGTCGACAGATCTGTTGCAGTGATATCCAGCTCTTGCAGTTGAGACTTTTCCCAATCAACCGCCATCACATGTTCACTTAGCAGACCTATTTCGATTACAACGAGAGTTTTAAAAAAGCAGTCGTAAAGTATTTTAAATGCATCCATACTTACTCGTTTGGTTCATCAGCAGAGTTTTTAACTTCCGACACCGTTGGAAAAGGGTAGTTAGAGACGTGCCTGTTACTTTCGCACAGTAATTTACAGCAAGACACTCGAGCTTAAATATTACAATCACTATGATTAGCATTAGACTAATGATGGAAAGGGAAATCGAATATCTTATTGAATGTTTTAGTGGGATAGATACCTGGATGCAGTTTGAGCTGAAAGCCTCTATGTGGCTGTCATCAACGAAATTTATCCCGTAAAGATTCACAACTCGTAAATTTGGCGTTGCAGCTTTTAATTTATGAATATTGATAACCTCGTAAATTTCCTCTTCTTCTTCTTCCACTTTTTCGTATGTACCTGAAATAAATTCATCAATCTTTTCAGTCTGATTTATTTATTTAAAATTATATTAGAACTACATAGAATGATTCCAGAGAGTTTTTAGGAATGACAATTCGATTTCAATGGGGACTAAATTGCAAGTATTAAGCAGTAACTCTCTTGAAAATAGTTCATAAATTTCATTACCTACTAAATGCAGGATTTCAACTCCATTGATAAAGTTGTAGATTTTTCTCATGAAACCTTCCATGAAAATAACTTCAGAAAGGCAGATGCACATGTATCTCAATTTGGTTGGAAAGGCCTGAAGGACAAAGCATCTTATTTACATCAATCATTTTAGAAAAACTGATTGTGAACTGAATTTACATTTTTTTTAAACTTGACCGGAAAAACAAATTACGAAGGTATCAAATTTTTTTTTTAAATAAGCAATAACGGGACCTGCATATCATTGAAATCATGAAGCTGCATAGCAGTTGAGAAATCCAAGAGAACATGAGTCAAATTTGGACATTTGCTGGCTAATTCATGGAGAACTGTGTGGGTAATAAGCTCCATTGGTAACTCCAGGTAGCAGAGAGATTTGCCGAATCGGTGGCTGATTTTAGAATAAGACAAAAAAATATTGATTATGTATATAGTCACAGTTATCATCTACTTGACAGTTTCCCCGATTGAATTTTAATATTCTGAGCCGGTTACACAATTAGATGCAACCGGTTTCGGAAATTCAAGCTTGGGTGACACGTGTTTTATTTCACGTAGGCCTTCCAGCAAGTTATGTGTAGATTGAAACATTGTAGTCAGCAAGTTGTTATCTGAAATGATAAGCTGAACACGACAAGGAATGTCATACTCTAGGTTTGACGTACTTATCGGTCATTTTTGATAATAAATACTCATAAACTTCAATGGTCAATATGAATTGATGATGTACAAAAATTCTAAAGAGCACAGAGACGGAGTTCAGCTCGTCTTCCAGCTGCAATTGCTAATTGCTGTCCAAAGTTCAAATAAGCCATGCATTTCATCTACCGGCCTATGCACGTGAAGTATCGATTCAAAGTGAAGTATTTCATGAATTCGCAATCTGCTTTTAAACTCGTTCAACTTCCTCCAATACCTGATAAGATGCATGAGGGACTCCATAGTGGTCACATGAAGGCCAGAGATCTCCGGTCGGAGGGAGACATGACTCCAAAGCTTGGTGTCATACGCGATCTGTCTCCATTTTTTGCATGTTCTGGCCAACCGACAGATTTCCTTGTGAGGGAGGTAACAGAAAATCCTTAGCAGGACTTTATCAGGAAGTTTGTCAATCGTCTGTGAGAACAAATGGAAGAAACTCAATTATTTATGCAGCACAATGGACATCAAGAGAGAGCAGGTGACAAGCATAACGGAATAGATTTTATCGTTAGTGAAACCAAGACTAAGGAAGTACGAAGCTACATGGGAATCTTATTGAAACAGAAAAGACTGAGGGGGAAGCAGATTCTAAGTAAATTAGTTAGACATATCGATTTATTGGGAATCGCATGATTTCGTTTGCACCGGGCATCCTATTTGAACGAAACTTTTACAATTGGATTCCTAAGAGTTTATCTATACATTAATAAGGCACGGTTAGTAGATACTTAAAATACCGACGGATATTGAAGATTGAAAAAAAAATTTACCGTGCGAAAGCGTTTGACGCTTTCATCTTGATTGAACAATGTAGCCTCTTGCACCTGAGCCAACTGACCCCAAACCTATGCACATTTGAAACACGTCACACTAATTATAGTCCTCATATCCCACCACTAGCACAAAAAACGAAGCACAAAAGCGAATGTCGTCCATATCGTGTTTAAAATAACCAAATTTCTCCAATGCCTGAAAATGAGTGTAAACTGCATTTGTAAACAATTGAAACAAAGATGGACTTACATCAGCCGTTAGCTCCATTCCCAGTAACGATGGGGTCTAGGATGTATGAAAAGTAACTCTATCTAAATAAATGAAGAGAAAGTACAGGTGGGTAGATTGTATAGATTGCCAGTCTGGGTTTTTGCACACCTACCTAAGGGCAGGTATTCCACAATATTCGGGCTTGTTGTGGATTCCAAGTCCCGAATACAGACGTGAAGGGATTCTAGATTCGAAACATGTTTTGTAACTCAAAAAGTGTATTTTATTCGGCTGGAAAATATCTTTTTATGATGAAAACCGTCTCAGAAAAATGAAAGGGAGAATGCGCCGGGACAAAAGGCCAAGAATGGCAATTGCCCAGGCAGCTTAGGAACAATCGTTAGTGGAAACCATTGACGAGAGGAGGTCTTTCAAATGAAAAAAGCTCACAAGTAACGTATTTTTGTAAATAAAAAGTGGTCTAACTTTCTTGTACCGTGGCTCCTGTAACTCCTCGTCCTCTCCGTAGTCTTATAACTAAGTTATAACATGCTAACCGCTGAATTTTATTCTACCCCATAGAAGTAAGTAGGGAATATAAGAAATAGAGCTGAAATCTCAGCTTTCTAAAAATAGTTTCACTCACTCTCTGCTTCCCCACTTTTTAGTCATTGGATTAGATTCGTTAAGCAAAGGATATCCCTCTTAACTTAAAGCCTTAAGGAAGGATGTTCCTCACAAACGAGGTATTCGAAGAACTAGTCAACTCTTCAGAACAAGATTCGCATAGAAGAATAGTTTCTTAGTGAATCCGCTTTGGAATTTCACCGAATTTCTCGGTGTCTAGATATGCCACCGCAGTTTCATGAAGTCTGAGCAATTTTGATTACTCGTCCCATTATGCATTAAATCAAATCACCGTGACAGTTGATTTGATTTTGAAAATTCAGATCCGTTTTGCGTTTTCGGCACTACACGCCATCTCAAACTAATGTATATAAAAAAAAAATCGGTCCATCCTACTTATCTCGTATCCTCTTCCTATCGAAATTTGGAGCATGAGAATATTGACCCAGCTTGAACCTTGAGATGAAGCTTCATAAGCTTGTCATTTGTGGTAAATTACAACAGAATCTTAAATGTACTTGTACACCGTCAATTGTACAAATAATAATTACTCCATCACACAAGATCCATTATGCATTGCACAATTGGGAGCAATGAAAGTTGCCAGGATTGTGCGACAAACATACCTAGAGATTTTATGCCTGCGACCTTTGTGTCTTGATAAAATGCATAATTAACTACTGTCAGACCACTTATCTTAATCAAGGTATTATGATTGGCAAGAGGAGAACTTCATTTTGAAGATCCCCATACTGAATAATAGATCAGCCCTTAAAAACAGTATGTTCTCGGAATAAATAGCCCTGAAGCTATCCAATTTGGCTAGAAATTATTTGTAATTACAAGACATATTGGTGGCGGGTGATTACATGTCGCTAAAAATACTAAGAAGGGTATAAATGCAGTAGGGGTATTTGTCGTTTCCTCGGTTGATATGGACCATGAAAGTTTTAGATTGGAATGGAACGGTAAACAAACGTATGGTGATGGCAGTGGGACAAGGTAAAATCCCTTGATGTAAATAAATAAAATGACTCTAAGTTTCTCGGTGGACGGATGCAAGGAAAATGCTCCAATTACATATGCATCTATAGTACCCTGAGTATGTGCAAGTGTTCGTGCTGTATGCATCTGGAAACCAATCTTTTTAGAGTTCATTGAATGAATGAAACTTTAAAATGTCTCCGTCCGTAGGGTCAACACAAGAAAGGAGGTTGGGCCAAAGTATGGAGAGAACTCTTCCTAAAAATGAGTTCAATGAATCCCGTACATACTAATATTCACTAACCTACTCAAGTACAAGGCTTTAATGAAACTATTGGACCTATATAGCCTATAACACTTTTTTACCAAAACTTTTAGAGTTTTTTAAAATAGATTTTTCTCGAAACTCTCCAAGTCCTCCAGAACTCCTCAGGTTGACATTTGCATACTGACAAAAATTAAGGTGACTCCTCTCCACTTCCTGTAATCATACGTCCTGCAACATCAAAACACAGATTTTAGCTACTAATACAGAATCCAGCAAGTGTTTGGTGGGGGATGGTATATGTGATGGATACGAAGCTCACAAGACATTCCCCCAATACTTGTATCACGTTATGCGGAATAAATTCATCTAATATCTTGAATGAAGCTGTTGCTTGTGAATAAGAATATAGGATCTGAAAGAGCTTCAAGAACGAGTGTGTCTAGTCGTTGGTTACAGCTCTCTAACTTGTATAGAATAAGAGGTCGGTTTCTAAAGATTGTTCACTCATAAGGCCTAAAGAGGCTAAGCAAGCAACACATTGAACATTCCTGTGCTCCTTCCATCCTTTAGGATTTCTACTTTTTCCGAAGCTTCCACTAATACGCCAAGACCAGTCCTCCTCGAGTATAGCCATTAACTATAAGATAATTTACAGACTGAGGTGTGTGTGTGACTTGGGTACAAAAAAAATGTGAAATCAGTCTTGATAACTAATTGTTTACCAAGAAAATATAGAGTTTGTATTTGGATTTGTTTGAGGATTAGTCGAGGGACTTTGTGATTCTTACATTGCACTGTAATCCGAAGAGAAATTGACAAATTGATTAGATTTTTTACCGTTCTTTGAAAGAAAATCCTGGACACTGTTTGTTGCATGAGTAGAAATGACATTAGAAAATATCATGTCCTTTGGGTATGGAATATTGAAATTTTTTTTGTTTGAATTATCTCCAATACGATATAACGTTGAGCGAGTGTAATCGTTCGTATGACAGATTCATTTGGAGGATCCATACTGTTCATCAAGAATTGAAGAGGAGTGTGATGTGTGATATTTTATTGTCCTCCACAATTCCCAAATATCATGTTCACGTTCCAGTATTTGACTGAAAGTCGTCCTGTCAAAACCACCAGCACAGTTCTGCAATATCTATCAAGTCTGAAATGGAGTATTACTCCTCATCTTCCAACATAATGTTTCACAGTAACAATACATTCATTACAACCATTCCTCAGGGGGATTTATCATCTTATTTTACAATCTATCGTGTTAACTTATAGCCAATATATAGAATTACATTTACTCTTGATTCATCGTTTTGTCGGAGATAACCATTCCTGAAATTCATGAGAACATCCTTGCATTATTTCCATGCAACTAAGGTATAATTCCCACATTCCGCAGTTTAAGTTCGTTTAGACCATTGTTTACAATTTAATAGAATGGACAAGGTTGCAAGAAGTTAAACATATAAACCAGGAAGTTTTTATTCTGGAAGTTCGAGTGGGATTTGGACTCTGTGCTTCGTAAACAACTTTTTGAAACTTAATTCCAAGATGGCCAATACACTTGACCCAGAATTTTACTCCAATGCCACCAGCTTTTACTGGCCAGCGTTTTTCCACAACGTGACCAACACCTCTGTGGTCTACGAACACCTTCTCAATGATGTTGTGGGTAAAGTGAGCTCAGATTATCAAAAGTGGGTATTGTCCATTACGGGATGTCTTCTCGTTGGACTAAGTGGAATATTTCCTCTTCTTCTCTTTCCTCATGGAAGTTATGATAGTGGCACAAGTACTGATAAGTCTTCATCTCAGTGGGACTCTAAGTCAGGTGGGATCTTATTTATTTTCAATAATTAGTCATTTTAAATTAGAAAAGGCCATGAACTTATCAAAGCATGCTTTTTTATATTCATGGAGAATGGAGTGCTTTGTACTTAACCTTTACGCAATCACTTTTATTCATTCTTTATTTGCTTTGTCCCACGTGAAAGAAAGGTCTCCGTGTATCTAATACTGTAAATGCTATCACATGTATGGCAGTTATTGGTGACCAGTGAGGATTAACTGTTATCACTTTGTTATTTCTCCATGGAGGGTTGACAGGGGATTTTTGATAGATACATAGTGTACCGAAATTTACAAAGTAGGTTATACAGTTGTGACATAATGATATCACCTGCCACTTGTTGGTCATATTTGATTACATGATTCCTTGATTCTATCGCTTGTAGTATTGAACTATTGACCAGTTTTAGAATGGGTGGATTGGGAGTCTGGGAGATGTTTTAACAACTTGCTTTTTTGAACTCTCGACACCTAGCATTACAAACAAAAATCTTGCCTTTTTATTCTTATATTAAGTATTTAAAAGCCGGATGAAAGAATAGTATGGCACTTTATCAGATAAATTGTTAACTTTGTGCTTGTAGATTTCAGTTAGACTTCCAACTATGAGGGGATCTTAAAATGTTATAGCTTCAGTTGATTAAAAATCATTGTATGTACCTGTTGCTTTTTTCTGCATGGATCGATTATCTTGGAAATGCATGGTTGCTCTTTGTCTCTAATTCGTTTTGATTTGGGTCCAAGGTTTACTATAAAACAGAGGATTACATCATCGTCATCAAAAAATTTTAAAGCACACTACACAAAATGCTAAAGGATTTGCTTTTAAGAACATTGAGATTGTATTGAACTTTTATCTCTGTTTGAATTGAAGTTGTCTTCTTGACTTTAACTTATGTCAAATATTTTATATCATAAACGGCAGAATAAACCGGATAAAAATTACACTAACTCTTACAAATACCAAATGATATTACAGAAATAAAATGTTACTGAAGAGCTTGTATTTTTCAGGACTTCGGTTTTAAATCAACGACGCTCTCCAAATATGTTTTGCAGAGAAAAATTCTATTATCAAAAATATTTTAGCCGTTTTATGAATTCTAAGTATTTACCTGAAACACATTTAAAATAGCTTCCATCTTGATTTATTCTTGCGTTAAAACTTAGTAACTGCTGAAGTGCTGATACTGCTCCATATAAGCTTCCCGTCACATTCACTAACTATCAAATGGTAATTGGGAAAAATAATTCCTTAGAAGTAATTAACGACAATCTCGATATTTGTAGAAAGTTGTAAATTACATTTAGAATTCCAGTTAAAAAATGAAAGTGAAGCAAATGAATCTTTACTATGCTTTTGTTCATTGTTTAGTTTTTTTCGTAGAAATGGGTATTGAAATTCAGAAAATATTATCTAAGCCACGGAAAACAAGATGCATGAAATCATGTACACAGTTCAGACTTTTACAAAAGCATGCCGATGAAAATAGAAGACTAAATAACCTGAGGAAAGTTGAGATAAAAAATCCCAGTATTCAAAGAAGGATGACTCTCCTAAGCTGAAAGAACGTAGCCATAATATAATGAAATGCCTAGCGGGTCTAGCCTAGTGACCAACTTACTATTTTAGATTTGATGCTTGAATTGAGACGAAATTCTCCAAGTGAATCAAGAATTGTCAAGTCATACGAGGATTGTTCGAATAGAGGCGGAACAGACAACAGTTATGTTGGTCTTGAATCAATAGGTGCATCTAAATTCAGCCTATTCTCGCTCATCATATCAATAGCTTCTTAAGGTGAAACGGCTTAGGTGAGAGATGGTTTCTCTCCATGTACTTAATTTGCACTTTGTACAGTTCGATCGAGTACTTGAAATAAAAAATTCGTGTAGCGGTGGTGGTGAGGATGGTGAATGTGATTGAAAATTATAATGTAGCATATACTAAGAGAAGAGTCGACTATGCAACTGAAAATTGAGCCACAAGAAAATCCTTGTGTAACAGGCCCACAACTATGTAGCGGATCTCAATCATAATGTTCTTGTATTTCTTTTATGAATTATTAGGCTAGAGTTTATTTTACAGAGGACATTTGGCTTGATATTCAGAGAATTTTGTTGTACTTTATTTTACTTGTATGAGGAAACCTTCATTTATTACAAAGCGTCATGCCGACACGGTTTCAATTCAGATTTAGACAGGTGGCTTGAAGCATTTGAATTTTTGGAAGAAGCTATCAACCGTCGTTACCAGCTAATTAAACAAATCACGTTGCAAAATCTACCTGAGGTTTGCTAAAATTATATGTCGAGGTAGTGTAAAATTTTCATATGACCCTATAGTATATTATGTTCTATAAATCCCACTGTATTAACTAACTGTATAATTTAAATAGTCCTACATGGAAGTTATTTCTGACTGAACAATCATCCTAATCAATGCAAGATCATGGCAATAACATTTCTTTATATTCTACAACGATATAGTACTAATGAATTTAATAGACATTTTTTTAACCCTTCGATTCATTTTAAAAATCACAGACTTAAGATATAAAAATAAAATACTATTCCCTTTTGAATAAATAGGATATTGAAAAAGGAAATTGATGACAAGTTTCAAATAGAAAAGGATTTGTATTCTACGACTATTACTAGAAACAAGATTTTTTTTAAATCATTTATAAATTATTTAATAATGACTTCTACTATTGAGGACGCTATCACCTTTCCGAAATCTTTCGAGATTGGAACGTAGAAAAAGTAGAAATGCATTGTTTTGATTCGAGCGAGTTGCTGTATTTCTCTTCCCCTTATGCTCCATAATGGTTTCCAATCTCGAAAGATTTCGGAAAGGTGATAGCGTCCTCAATAGTATGTGTGCAAATATCTGAGTTATTTCCACACTAAGTTTCTACAACTAAAATATTTTTGCTATTTTACCCCCAAAAAGTAGTAAACAATCCTTGGATTATCATAAATACGAAGAAAGAGATTTGCTAACATTTAGAATACCGTGACAATAAATCTGTCAACTCTTTTAAGTACGGGCTATTAAGCTTAGAGGGGGATTGCATGGACTGTACTGCCAAGGGGTAAAATGAGTAACGAATAGTTGAATCTCTAATTGTCCCCCGTTAGAAAAACTTTAACACTTAATGGAGCTCTTGTAGTTTGGTAAGCTTGGGTGCATTGCACACATTCTGGTCGGAACATACAAAGAAAATTGCATTTCCGCTACCTCAACTCAATAGTCAGAGGTAAGGAATACATAGTTTAGAAATACATAGTTTAGTATAGCACTCTCGTATTGTTTTCTTCGATATCAAAGCCCAAGTTGTGTTTTATTTGGCTTGGTCGTCTGCAAAGAACCAAGTAATATGCGTTAATACTTCTAAGCTATTATATCTGTATTTGGAAAAAAAACGCTATGTGGGCGTAATGCGTATTCGTTGAATAAGAACATTTGGAATTGACAAGGGTGAATATGGATCGATTTCAGAACTGGAAGCATCGGTTATTTTCCTATATATTTATTGAAAGTCAGTCTGGCCAGGCTTTGATATTCCAGCTGACTGATTTCAATTTAAAACCAATCAGCTTTAAGAAGGATGCTACGAACTTACGAGAGCCCACGCATGGAGTCAAAAAGTTTTGGAGAATATAACTTTAGTCTTCAAGCACTTTGTCTATTTCCTCCATAAATGAGCTTCTCTCTGGGTGAAACAGATATGATGGGACTTCACAGTCTGGACCGGAATTGATTCAGATTGTCCTCAGAGTTTATCATTTGGAAACATGCACGATGCTTTCAAAATGAGCCACTCTTTCATATTCTTTGTTCTTCACAATCGGCTAAAACATTGATTCGGAGTACATGCACAATGTGCACATGTCATCAATAGAAACACTGAACTGAGAGATTTGTTATGTTCTTAAGTAGATCAAAATTTTGCTGTGCTGAGATATTTTTTGCACAAGTTTGTAACATTACGTACTTGGATGGTAAAGGTTCTTCTTTCTTTAGCTCTTTTTTAAATCTTTTTCAAGCTTGGAATTATTTACAAGTATCTCTGTTGATTAAGAATTTAATTGAAGAGGGATGTAGATTATAAAAATGCTCTTGTTTGCAAACCACGAACATAATATTTAACGAAAGTACCTAAAGTATAAGTTGCATGAAAACGAAAACATTTTCTTGCAGCCACAAGTCTAAATTTCTATTTATTACATCGGAGAGGCTCGAGTATATGGAAGATAAATGAAATGCACTCTTTTTTTATGGCACCCTGACTGAGTAAGACCAGTAAACTCCAGATAGTGAAATGCTGACTTGAAACATTCCAAATGCAAAATGACATTTGATAAGAAAGAACAAAGCGCAGAAAAATCAACTAACGTTAGGAACAACGGAATAAGTGATTGACCATTGAAAATAATTTTCATGAGATAATCTTTGTAAATTGTAAAATCATACCAATTTATTTTGATTGGGAAGTTAGTAGCAGAACTATTACACGTTTAAAGACATTTAGTCACGGTAAGGGAGTAGATAACTACAGGTGACTGGGACATAACCTCCCATTACGAGCCAAGAGAAAGTTAATTTTAGTTGTCTGTGGTCTGCTAATACCTAATTTCTACTAAATAGTGGTGTTGAAATTTCTGTTAAAGATGAAAGATTAAAATTATGGATATGTGTATTCAATTGGCCAATTCTGAAAACAATTCTGCATAGAAGCGATTGCAGGGCGATTTCCTATCTTGCAACAACACGACAAGTCGGACATTGAACTTGAGAAGTCTCAAACAATAACCCTGTCGTTTAGAAGGCATGAAATCAGGTATACGATATGTAATACAAATGAGATAAACCGGTTTGACGTTAGATCCTTCATATTGTATAAAAAAATTAAGCAAGGAAAAGTATGTACAAATTTTGAGATGGGTTGATGTTCCTATGTTGGAAATGAACTCAAGTTCAGTTCAGACACATGAAATTGGCTTATGCAAAAAATAACAAAGTTTTGAATGCAACAATCTGTTATAAAAATGTATTTTTCTCAAATCCCCTCTGGCTAGAGAAGAGTAAAAACAATAGACTTTTAATATAGTCTAAAGCTATTATCATTACGAATTATGAATTAAATGCTATAAATTGAAATTTCCCAGGAAATTTTAAACAATGATTTTTTTTATTCTGCAGGGGGATTAAGTGGAAATCAACTCAAGCGACTTTTAAACTTTGCAGTCGGTAGTTTACTAGGTGATGTGTTCCTGCATTTACTTCCTGAAGCTTGGAATCACGCAAGGGGTAAGTTATTACTAAATCTCACTCGAAAAAAACGGTTGGGCTTATATGACTTTTTTGGTAATATTCACAGCGTCTGGCTCAAGCAAGCATGATGCGCTTATGTACTTGGGATTTTGGGTCCTAATTGGTATCGTCAGTTTTGTGGTATGTCAAAAACTAGTCACATATGGGCAAAATGAAGACGAAGACGAGGACGAGGAGCCAGAAGAAACTAATAACATTACAGACTCTTGCAACAATAACAACGACAAACAGATCTGCAATGGAAAGAATCACTCCAAAGAATCATCTCAGAAACACGTGCGTATTTTATACTTTTTAAAACCGTCTTTGTAAATTTAAGGATTTTATGTTTGGCATTTAATGTTAGATTTTTAAACTATCCGTTTTTGATCCTGTAGGTCGCAGGATATCTTAACCTTGTGGCCAATGCATTCGACAATTTTACTCATGGGTTGGCTGTTGCTGGAAGCTTCATCATTTCCTTTCGAATCGGTCTTCTTACTACAGCAGCAATTCTTCTTCATGAGATTCCTCATGAAATTGCCGACTTTGCAATTCTACTCCGTGCTGGATTTAACCCTTGGAGTGCTGCAAAGGCCCAACTGTCAACAGCCACTGTTGGACTCTTTGGGGCGATTTTCACACTTAGCGTGGACTCAATGCAATCCATGGGTATGTCATATTACACGGAAACTTGTTCTTAAGACATAAATGAAATTTGGCTTGACAATATTAACCAACTTCTGCCACAATAAGAGCACCAGATTAATTCAGAATATTTTTGAATTGATATTAGGTGACTTGACGTGGTGGATTCTGCCATTTACATCTGGCTGCTTTATAAACATCTCGTTAACGAATTTGCTACCGGACCTCGTCAAAGAAGACGATCCTAAGGAGTCTGTCAAGCAATTCGCTGGAATTCTTCTAGGCATTGGAGTGATGGCTTTCGTCTCAGCCTTTCATGAATGATAATAATGACTTGTGTTAACGTCGTAATTATTGTATGAAGTCAGAGCTGTAGTTACAATTACAAGTGTAACGTGGAAGAAAATTTGCTCCGAGGCCAATTGGAAAGATAATGCAGTGTATCGATCATATAATAATAATGACGCGTTTTCTTACATATCTTATTGTTTTACTAGATGTCTTTACAGTGTCAAACTCGTACTACTGTACGACCTTAAAAATTGAAAACTAGATTGAACCAAGAGATTCAAGAGTAGCTTTAGTGGATTATAACTGAAATTATAGAAAAAATAGATATAATCCCATATGTAAACGAAGAAAATGTTCCTGTTGACTGATAAAGATCCTTTCCTGTCTGCTTTCGTCAGCAACAATATGGCAGTAGACAGAGGGTATGTACTGATATAAAACTAAGTGATTAATGAACTAGAAACAACTTTGAAGAAAATGCAGGAATGAAAACTTAATTTACTCTGAAACGGAGGGATCAATAATATTACGAATGTTATGTTTAAAAACAGAGGCAAGGTAACTTTTTCGAATTGTTGTTGACACATAAATTCTGAATGAATAGTCGGTACCGGTAGACCTCTCTTGTACTGAAGAAGCTGGGTGAGTAAAGTAACATCATTTGGCATCAAATGCTTCTACTGTGATAAAATTTACAAAATGGTGTTATATCTGTAGTATTTAAAAGAACAGAGATAAAGGGATATAAATATATTGTGAAGTTAAATAATGTGTACTATCTGTATCCAAAAACTTTGACGAAGATTAATTTAGAGTTTGATAAATAAAAGAAAATCCGACATTACCAATGATAGTTATTGCGAGACATTGCTTTTATCACGTATGACATATGCATTCTAAATTCTAAACCTTCTAAATTAGTAAAACCGTAATCCCTCCCTAGCAATACTAGTCATGCCGTTTTGTTTTATCCCATTTACGCGACAAATCCATGCCGCTTTGACCCCATAAAATGATTAACAGAGAATCGACTTTGGAATAACAATGGAGGTTAAAGCCTAGAGCCTATTCCATATTATTACGAACATCAAACTTCTCTACCGTGCTGAACAAAGTCATTGTTCCGAGAAGGCGCCAGTGGGCAATTTTGTAGCTTTTTATCAGGGTTTATTTATTGATGCTAATTACTAACATAACTCCATATAATACGTAATCCTACTATTTAAAATGAATCCAAAGTTTTCGGGAGAACATGTCCCAGAAGGCAAGGATACACTGTAAGGGAAAATGTTTCCCCACGCCGAAGGTAATTCATACATGTAGCCCCCCCCCCCCCCGCCCGAGCATCGAGCATAACCAACGCGCTGCAACGGTCACACCTATCCATTTCCATAGCAGGGGAAGCTGTCACGAACATTAAAATAAATAAAAATAAGAGAATATTCATACCATAAAAGCTTGCCAGGAATTCTCAAATGTAAGAGCAGGTGCCTAGGTGACTGCTGATTGCCTCTGAATTCTCGGATCACGATATGGATGTCATTAATTAATGTTTGAGGCCCGAGCTGAAAACTTGTACAAGGGAGAACAGAGGACTTTCTAACTTAATTTTAGCAAACTACTTGTGCAGTAACACTTTCACTAACACTATACTGTCATTTCACCTCTATCCAGAACTAAGGACAAATGAACTCTTACTGAGTGAATGTAAAATAAAATCCTTATACAGTAGAAGTGGTTATTTATGTTGTTTATTTATAACAAAAGTGAATTCCCATGTGGAATTGAATAGAAATTGGTTGAGAGTATTAAACGAAGGAAGCCTGCACAGGTATCAAAGCACCAGATCTTGTAAATATAATAAATAGTAACACGTTTAGAACATCCAAACCGGATTCTCCCCAATTTGTGTCCACGAATAAGGAATAGTCAACGACGTTTCAGACTCGCAATCATCTCCTTGTTTACCGACATCAAACAACTTTTCTAATGTGCGGAAGAACGTCATTGCCTCTGGGGTACAGTCCCCTTCAGACGCAAACATTACAAAAGCCAAGAATGGGATTCTGGAGTCTCGACACTTGTAGTACAAACTTTGGGTTATACCACTTCCTGGTAAGTGAACAACTGCAGCTTCTTTTTCGGAGATTATTTCCCCATCGATGACTGCAGGAGCCGGAAACTCTCGGTTCTCTATAGCTTTGATGTTCAATCTATGCAGAAAGGACAGGATCATATTTATTTGTAAAAGCAATTGTATTTAAGATAGTGAAAACAATAATTTTTTTATTTCTTACTTTTTGAAATTTGTAAGTAACTCTTCCGGTGCCGATTCTGTGGCAAGGAATCGAAAAGGATTTCCGCTAAGCTGAGCATCATTTCTTTCGGAGGCAGATGAGGAAGTTAACACGACGACGTTCCCAAATTTCCTCTTATGAATCCAATCGGCAAAAAAATTGACAAAATCGTCCCGCCCCTTCTGTAATCCAATTGACAAGAAGTCATATTTCTCGTTAATTTTTAACTGTAATTAGATACTAGATAATTATACAGGATATAAGTTCCATAAAAATTCAGTGCTATCGTAATGGTTCCCCTAATAATAATCTCCAACTGGGTTCTACAAATTAGTTGTTAAAGTCAAGCAGCAGAGGTAGAAATAGTTTAAGTTTGACATAAAATCCAAGATTAAAAAAACCCCAGTTGCATCACAATAACTCTACGGCGAGGCTGATCATGGAAAGTGTTTATATATTTGCAAATTCTTACGAAATTAGACTCCACCGCCATTTTGCCAATTACAAGTTACAGGAAATTTATCCATTGTGCATTGATTATCACCAGCAAATGGCTTACTCATTTTGACACGGGTTTCATACAACTAGGCTAATTAAATATAAACTTGCAATAGCTTACACTAACATTTTAACGGCACAGATATTAGTCAATCAGAAGACCAACATTTATAGTTACCTTAGCGACGGGCGAATTGAAGAGGATTATGCTATACTTCCTTACATGCTGTAGGTCGGACACCTGTAAGACTTAAAAAAAAATTAACACAATGTTTTTACGTTGTTTTCTGTGTTCTGTATCTTTGTCTAGCAAGAGGACATGAAAAAATTTGAATTCTTTTCTTAGTCCCGTAATTTTATGATATTTAAAACTTACTCTCACAAGCAGTCATTATACTAGGCTCCTCTCCCAACCAACGGCTGCTCTTCAGATCGACTTTAGAGGGAGGTCCTACTACCGCCTCCAGAGCCGGATGAAAAATGTCGCCAATTTTGGCAACGGTCTCCTGGTCCGACAAGTTAGCCAGCATGAGCTGCACCGCCAACTGGGCCACATTGCCCACCGAAGAAACTACCTATACAGATAAAATAGTAGATTAAACCCACAGAATACCCATAGTACTATACTATACCAGCACAACCAAATAAATACCCGTATAGTCAAAAAAAGGTAAAGTATTAAACTCACAACAAACACCTGACTTCCCTCAAAGTATTCATTAGGGTATTGACCATTCGTGTTAAGGTAGCACCGCAGGATATGTAAATCAAAAACTACCCGACCTTGGCTCTCATCTCTGTCCATTTTCACGGTAGGGCTGTAATATATATATTTTTTTAAATAATACTTTCCTCACAATCACACAGCTGGTTTAGGCTTGAAAAAACTTTGACCCATCAGATAAAAATGTCAACTCAGAAATCCATTCAAGACCACATGGCATTAACTACTGAAAAGGGAAATAAAAAACAATATCCATACCTGGAAATTCTGGACACGGCGAATCCTTAAAAATGAAAAGAAAATCTCCCGAAATTATTATAAAGTCCCGCAGTTCTTGAATGACAAGGCACAAGAAGGATTTCTACGTTCAACTTAAAGCCCGGGCTGAAAATTAACAGACGGGGAAAAGCGAGACTTCTCAACCCAACGATTATGCAAAGAAACCTCTAGACTCTTTCTCTAGGCCTCGTTCTTGTGTAGGGGGGGTTTGCTTGTTGATGGCTAGTGTATGGGGATGAAATGCTTTATGCTTTGGAGACGGGTGGAAAGAGCAGAATTTCTCACCGAAAATCGGGACCAGTTTCGATGGATTCGACTCGGAAGAGGATGAGAAATGAAAAGAGGGCCGGGCGAGTGAGAGGAGGAGATGGCAGAGCAGAGAGGGACTAAGAAGAAACCATGGAGTTTTTTGGCCTAAATTTAAACAACGGCGCTTTCTCGGAATCCTAAGAGCCCAAAAATCCTTTCTCTCTTGAGCAACAAGCTGAGCTGCTGAGTGAGGAGAAATCATAATAAGAGCAGTCACACTGGACATTTAGTATCGATACACAGCAGATAGATTCAATTAAAAAAGTAACAAAGTTAAAATAATTTAAAACTTTGGATATCATCTCTCGAGTACTGAAGGTATGTAAGGTTATTGAATTTCTGCAGGTGTAGTTGATAAGAAATGGGATAGTTTGTTGTTCGTTCGCATATTCGATCAATTCAGGGGTATCGTCGCAGTTAGTCAATTCACAATTTAGGTGGTCAGTAGGGGCGACGCTGGCGCTGCTGAGCTGACTGGAGACTCATGAAGTGGTTGGTGACCATTATCAGTTGGGCCGTGTATCATCTCTCACCTACGTATTTATGTATGGATGTTTGTTTGAAACTTTGAAGTAAGATTAATATCGCATTTTGACTTTCAAGGCCAAGGAGGGCTGTTGTTTTTAATACAAATAAATAATTGATTGGATGATTGTCTTAAACCTTCAAAGCTAAATAGGAAGTGGGGTTTGGTTCAGATTAAGTCGACGTACGAGGTGTTACAAATTTTAATTTCGTGTTTCATCATGATGATTTGATGAGAACCGATAATAATGGTCACATTCTTTTACTTGTTATTGAAAGATACTAACAAAACTCAGGATAACTAAGCTGTCGAAGGGTTAGTAGAAAAAAGCCACAATGTCATCATCAGACTCTGATTCGGACTCATCCAGCTCTTCGTCTAACTCGTCAAGTCTCTCAGTGACAAGTGGATCTGACACTAGTTCCAAAGCCATTGCTGGAGAAGCAGCAGACGTATCTGCAGTTTTAGGGGAATCGCAGTCCGGAGATTCAGCAAATCATCCTCAACTTTCTTCCAATGAAGTCCGTCGGCAGTACAGCAAACTTATTGAAACCTGTCAAGGTTAGTACAAGAAAATAAAACTGGTTGAGAAATTTAATGCAGTTAAGCAAGTAAACAAGAATTAATTAAATGGTCTGCGTTCGATTAACTCTAGGGCTGGAAGAACGAGAAGGATTTGAAGGGAATTTGCAGGAGGCCATGACCTCAAACATCATCGAGGCTAGTGAGCTTTTTGACAAAATGGCTTATGGAGCTGTTAAGCCTCCAGGGACTTCACAGCCTCGAACTTTTGTGGGTTATACTGGAGGTAAGTGATACCCAGGATACAGCCTTAATTTAGATGCATAACTTATTCAGTTTTCTTTCTGTTGGAATCCAGGTGGGCCCGGAGACATGTACATGGCATTTCTGCACACTAAAATGTGTTCGGGAATGATAAGATACAAAACCGAAAGTATTGGAAGTTCAACTTCAGGGTTCAAAGTTGAAGATTTCTTGAACTCATTGGTATACTATCTATTTAATTTCATATCAACGCTTAAAATAATTACCAACTAACAATAAATTATTAAATGAACGCTGTAGAAAAGGAAATCAACGGGAGAATCAGGAGAGTACTCAGCGAAAGTCGCATCAAGAAGCATCGCAGTGGAGTCCGCAACTTCGTCAAAAACTTTACCTTTATTGGTAGCGGTCGTTGGAACGTTCGATAGAGATGCTATTTCGGTACCTAAAGAGAAAAAACAGAGGGCTCCTAATAGCAAGAAGCAATTTGATGAAACGTCAGGGACACAGCATGAAGAAGTGACAATCGGTGAGAAGGGTAAACTTTCGGGTGGTAAAAATGCCCCGGAAGCTGTAGCTCACCAGCTAAACAAGATATTGAGACAACACTCAAAGAGCCAAGGACAACCAGCAAATCTCTTTGAGTTTGTCTTGGATCCGACTTCGCTGAACAAATCAATCGAATATTTGTTTTATGTGGGATTTTTGGTGCACGACGGCTACGCAGCTCTTACTCGAGAAGGTAGGTATTAGTTTATTTGATCTCAACATACCCACCGATGTAGGTTTCCTGAATTAAACAGTCGTATTTCGAAACTTTCAGCTGACACACGTAGCAAAGATTTGGGACTTCAACTTCGCCCAGAAAAACCAATGGATAAAAAGGAAAAACAGCAGCAGATGAAGCAACAGGGAAACCGCAAAAATACGCGAAATCAGTTTATCCTGTCTTTCTCACCTCGGCTGTTTAAGGTGGGTATCGACTTAGTAATTTATAATTCGAACTAACATATAATAATGTATTTATACATGGATGCTATTTCTATCACGTAAAAATTGACTAAACATTTATTTGTATTATCAATGAACAGAAACTTTGTGAAGTTGCACAGGGAGACCCAATCATTTCGACGTACAAAGATTTCACTGAGTGGGGGGTGAGTTCAATCAATAATACTTACTTATTGAAAATTACTGTGGTTTTATTTATTTTGATTCTATAATACGTATTTCACACTTAAGCGAACTAACTAAAGTTTTTAAACATAACATTATTGAAATTAAAATTAGTTGCTAAAAATTTCTAAACAAATAAAACTTCGTAATAATAATGGGAAGAATAAAGTTATCTACAACCGGGGAGTTTTTTGATACGATACAATATTAAAAATCGTTTAGATATATGGTATTTTAGTCCTTTAACAAAATCTTTCTGGACCTCTTTTGACAAGATTGGTGTTCACAGAACCTTAAGGAGTGTTATAATTTGTTGGCTGATCATTATTGGTTTTTTAGGAGGATTAAAGAGGTACGACCTCAACAGATGCTTCATCGTCGTCATCGTTGGAATGCATGATGAAAACTTTCCTTTCTCTTGCACCAAAGCTGTGAGATTTTCCATCAAGATAACGGAACTGTTCCCCACCGCCCTGAAATGCAGATCAGTAGATTTATGGTTAAAACATTTCCTATCGGAATATAATTCATAGTAATTCTTATTTACTGTTAATTTCTTAGTTTTATCTAGTCTAATAGCAAAAATCGGGTCGGAACAAGGCTCCTATATATGTGATTAGCTTAATAAGCTTTTAAATGGAGTATTGAGTATTTATATTTTTATATAATTTTACAAGTTTTACGTATCTCTTGATGTTAGAGCGTTACTTTAAAGAATATTTAGTTGTTTTTAAAAATGTTTAACCTTTTAAATCATTTTACTTAATTTTACTGCTTTCCAATTAAACTTTTATACGTGTTGTAAATAGGTTGGAATGGGTAATAATTTTCGTATTGCAATTTTGGGAAGTTTTGCATGCGATAGTCAAAACTTAGCAAATCTGGATGAGGATGGAATTGGGGGAGGGGGGGGGGGTTAGAGAAGTTAAATTAATTACCTGTCTTTCTGAATCTTGAAAATGTAAATCTTCAGGCAAATGAGCATTATTAGTCTGAGCAGGACTTTCCGAAAATTTTGTTTTCTCAGCATTTAATTCAACTGAAAGATTCAAACATGCCTACAGTAATTTTCCAAGGATATAAGTTTAAATGGAACTTACCTCCGAGATATATGCAAGTCCCAACTATACATAGGCCAGCTATGATTAGAATAAATATGATAGCCTGAATGCTGAGCTTGAAACACTTGAAACCTCGTTTAGAATCTTTCCTGGGTTCCACGCAAAGGATTGTAGAACCTGAAGTGTAAGTTGCGAGCACCTATTGGAAAAATGTTACCATGCAGCGTACGGAAATTAATTTAAAATATTTGTTAGAAAATCTTGGTCAATAAGTTTCATTATTTTACCTCTTTTAGTCCTGGACTATGGATGGCACTAGCATTCACAGGTCCACACATTCCATTCGAAGCGCAATGATCCATGGAGTAACTGTACGGATCCTGGTAAGAATACGTGGCAGCGACCTGAGGAAGTCGAAGAGCATTGGGTCGAGATCGAAGGAGTGTGTTTTGATTAGAATCAGAGTAGTGCAGCGAGGAATTGTATACTGGGCCATTTGGCTGGTAGTTGTACCCCACGGTATTTGTTGCAAGTTCTCTTTGTTTTGGAGCGTTATAATAATTTTCAGAAGCCTGCATGTTGTAGTCCTCCTTCTTAGTATACGTAGGCAAGAACATTTTGAAATTTGATTCTGTTATTTGTCGAATGATCTGAATAGGAAATTAAAATTATACGAAGCTTCAATAACTAATCAATTGAGCCCTTTCAACAACTAGCTTCCCGGACGGTTTCGTTCTCAGAAAGTTTTTTGGAAATTGTAGAATGCTAGATTCAGAGGTACTTTTGAGGATTAAGTACTATCGCCAGCTGTAAAGTATTGACTGGGTTTGGACTGACAAATTAGACTGGTTGACTGGAGTCCCACTGGTTACTTGTCATCTCATGTTGGATACGGCCAGAAATGAACTATCATTCAATCTGCATGTTCATTCAATAAATCTATGTAGATTCTTGAATACACTGATGCTATCGATAGTTTAAAGAAAACCCAAGCACCTAAATATGCTAATTATCTTAAAAAGATTTTTTAACCTTTGCTTAGGTTTAGAGCAGCGAAGGAATCAATTACTTGTAAATTCTTAAGCAAAAGTTTGAAATACCTCTGAAATGAATTCAAGCAATTGCATTTGAAATGACATTAGAATTTATGTTTGACTATTCGTTGGTACGATTTATGTACGGAAAACACATGGAAGACAAACTGCTCTGGGGACAAGAAGTTTTTTATGTTATTTTTCGAAGCTAAAAAATCTGCCATATCGGGTCATCGAATGAACTGGGGACATATCTTTATGCCAACGAAATTCATGACCATAATCCACACATGGACATTTTTCACATAGAATAATTGAAGCTCAATGTTTTTTCTCTCTCTCCGTCAATTTCAAATTCAAATGTTACTTTATTAGCAGAAAAAGGAGAATCGTCTGTCCCTCCCTGTCCCTTGACACTCGAACGTACTTTCTAGTCAAGGTTGGAGTTTCTTATTATCCATGAGTAATAGATGAATAATAATAAAATAAAGCAAACAATAATGGTTGAACCGCAACCGTTGTGTTATATTTTGAACATACTGGAGCTGTGAGGACGGACGGCCAGACACATGGTAAGTTGTTTATCGCCCATTGAACCCAATAACCCACCCTCTGACATCCGAAAGAATTTAAACCCTTTCAGAGAAATAGTAAAATTGTTCCTGGACTTTGGATTGATAATTTAATTTAACCTGATCCGCCCTTTCAAAAATTCATTCACCATATCGTATGTGTAATAATAATGTGTATGAAAAAAGTAAAAGTTATATACAGACTAAAATCTTTTTTTTGTCTTCCACAGAGAGGCTAAGGAGCAGCTAACAGCCTGGAATATTATTCCTTACAGATAAGGGAACACATCAAAACATTGTCTGCAAGAAAAAGCAGTCAATATGAAGGAGGACCAACTGCTCAACTGCCACTGTGACCCTGCCAAGAAATTTCTGAGATCCTTCATGCACCAGATTCTTGAGAGTGAAAATGATTGCTTGGAAATCGCATTGGAACTCTCCCAAGAGGATCGTAGAAAGTTGGTATCAGGAATTGTCGAGTCGTGCGTAGATTTAATTGACATTGGTAAAATGATAGAAATAAGTTTATGTGATATTAAGCTTAACCTAAGTACAAAATTTCCTGTACTGAAAATATCAAGCCAGGATTTAGAGAAGGCCACCAAGAAATTAAGGAAGAGCAACTTGTTCCAGCCTTGTAATCAGAAGAAGAATTTAGATTTGAAAGCATTCGATAAAGTATGTCATCATTTCAATAAGCAAAAGCAATAAGTTCTCCTGAATGTATCTAATCTTATTCTTGTTCTTGATTGCAGGAATTAGCAGATTCCGGTCTTGCATGTATCAAAATCGATCGAGCCGGAGAATATGATGATTCTGTGTGCGTGTGGTTAAGCCCGAAGGAAGTAATTGAAAAGAGTATCAACTGGGCTATAAAATATGTACCCAGGGATAGGGATAGAAAAATAGAAAAATTATGTCATAGCAAAGAGTCAAGAATGGTGAGTTCAGTGAAAACACTTTGTTACTTTACTCTGTTTTGTACGTTTGAAAAATTTACTTTAATTTAAGGCTAAAGTGATATTACACAAATCACTGGACGCCCAAAGTATATTCACGGCTTTAATGATATCGAGGCTGCTAAATTTTGTGGGATACAAAACTTGTACGGAGTCGTTCCAAGTCGCTGACTGTAGGCTTGACGATTCAAAACTTCTTGTGATGTTTGGGGAAACGGATGTAAATCAGCCCAAGTTAAGGTATGCAGAGTGGGATTTCAATGTAAATTGGAATCAAGGTGTAGATGCTAAGATAATACCGTACACTATGGATCGAATTAATTCCATATTGACCACGTATAAATCTCTTGTCGCAAGTGGGGAATATCCATCGCTGATTCCTATCGATTTAGTGGATTTCTCAGTTCTAACTGATGAAAAGGTGTGTTGTTATAGGATTTCTGTACCCACTAAGCTGACAAGTTTTGAATCGACTTATTAATATTTGCTCTATTTTTTATTAGGAGGAAGTGCCTCTGGTGACAATGCTTTTTTACTGGCCTTTAATGTATGAATACGTTATCAATTGGAAAAGCAAAAACCAGAAGCGAATAGACCTGCTATTGCTTTTTCAATTCATGAAAAAGTTTGGAACGTTTTTTGAAACCTTTTACAGCCGTGTTAAAGTGATCGTCGTAAGTTATCATGTAATTATTTATACGTATCATACAAAATTTTGGGATTTAATTTGTTTTTATTATGTAGCCAAAAGGTGCAGGTCATTCGTTCAATAAAATGATGGCGAGATTGTACCTGCTAAATGCTATTAGAAATGTCTTTGAAGAATTTTCATATATTTATAAATCTATTAAATGAGTCCCCACGTAACTTTATCTCCAAGACTAAATTTGTTTTAAAATTTGTTGGATAATTTATCATGTCAAATTTGAACTGAAACTTTGAATATCAATAATTGAATGAATAGAAAAATTAGTCTAGATTTACAGTTATATTTTTTTTAAAGAAAATGGTTCAATAAATTGTGATGCTTTAAATGTAACTAAAGAATATTGACAAGGATGCCGAATAGAATATTGTACGATACTCGGATCGTATTGCATTATGTGTTGAAATCCGCAACACAATAGGAATCACAATCACCGTGACAAGGTGATCAATCTTTAAGCATAACTTGTGCTCCATAATCCACGAAATTTTAATATCATGAAACTCAATGACAATTGATTGTTCTTACAATCAGGTTAGGATCTTAATTTGTAGGACATGTGCTTTGTCAAAGTCACCCAAACAAATATGACGATCTAGCATAGTTTATCTGACCATTGGATTGCATACTCTTGGGAGAGAAATGTGCCGTGGGCCCATTGAACTAGATACTAATATAACTAGAAGGTGAACTTCGGAAATTCTGTGGTTGGTCATGTACATGCAACAACAA